>JAFBJQ010000726.1:289669-311499 GCA_016785345.1 Trinectes maculatus | reverse complement strand
TACATATCTATATACACCTATATATATATATATATATATATATATATATACCTATATATATATATATATATATATTATAAATTCTTCATTGACCAATAAGAAAAAAAGAGAAAGAAAGAATATAATAATACCACGTGTTATTTGGCTATATACGGTATAATGATATTTCAGTGATCAGGGGATGAAAGTGTGATTGAATCATGTTTTCATGGGGCAGAGAACATGATGATTAAACTTGTTGATGTGGTCGCTTTAATTACAAGTCAGAACAGATGCAACAGTTAAGTCGCAGGAAGAGGTGATAAGTTATATTGACAAAAATAATTATGCGTTCGTAACGGCGTGTGTGCGCTCGCGGAGCGCCCGCTCTCACGCGCACCCCGCGTCCGCCCGCTTGATTTCCTCGCGCTCCCCGCGCTGTCCGAGTCCATCATTAACGGGATTAAACAGCTGAGATTTTGGAGACGCGGAAGCGGAGGCTCTGAGGCGATGTGTTTCCCGGGCTCCTCGCCTGATTGGATCGGTGAAATATGATGTCAGACGACCGCATGCGCCGCGGATTGGAGCAAGCGGAGTAAACAAAGCCGCGAGGAGGAGGAGGAGGAGGAGGAGAGGTCTCCACATCTCCAGACAGTCCGACCGACACACCGATTCCGACTTTACGCACGGGAGAGGGCGGCCCCGGCGGCGGCGCGTACTCGTCTGCTAGACGCTGAAAGTTCCACTGACAGCACCACTTGACCGGGTGACGCGCTGCAAAGACTTGTGGGCGAGCTGGAGGGAAACTAACCACACCGTCTCCTCCTCCGGACACTGTGCACTGCTCTCTCGTTCCAATAAGAGACCGATGTCCAAACTCCAGCGCCGAGCTGCTCTTTAATGAGTCGCCTGTCCACAGAGGCGTTCCGCGCTGTTGTTGCGCCTTCATGTGCATTCTGTGACGCACACGCACGTGTGAGAAAGTGCATCAGTGAAGTTGAGTGAGGACAGACACGGCGGCGATGCAGCCCGGCCGCTTGGAGACGGTCTGAGTCAGACTTGGCGTCCGGAGCTTAGTCCGATAACTGGAGGACAGACACAGACAGAGACACAGACAGGCAGTGAGGCAGAGACAGTTGGGTCACTCTGAGGTGCGCTTGGGGACGCGTGTCTCTCGCGCCCAGGTGTCCCGCCGAGCGGCGCGGTGTGAGTCTCCAGCTCAGGCCGGCAGCGCTGACATGCTGCCCAAAGCCGAGACTGAATCCCTGGGACTCTCTCGATCGTATGGGGAACAGGGGCACATGCCAAGGAACATGCAAGGTAAGATCCGCTGCCACCACTCAGACTCTCTTCACACCACAGACCCCGCACGCTTCCGGCACACGGCTGCGGCAGGGATCAGTGTCAGAGCCCCCGGCCCCGCGCGTCCCTCACTGTCCCAAAAACTTCTGCACGCGCTTCTTCCGAATAGATTGTTACAGCAGGTGGTGA
The DNA here is from genome assembly GCA_016785345.1 of Trinectes maculatus. Classification (NCBI taxonomy): domain Eukaryota; kingdom Metazoa; phylum Chordata; class Actinopteri; order Pleuronectiformes; family Achiridae; genus Trinectes; species Trinectes maculatus. The sequence goes on along the minus strand of JAFBJQ010000726.1, from coordinate 310,029 downwards.
GGAGCAGGCACCGGTGACTGCCGGACCTGGCTATTACCATTATCCGAACGCACTAAATTATGAGACGTAAACTATAATCGTTGATTTGAAAAAAAAAAAAAAAAAACGAGTTCAAGGTAGTTTCAAACTAACTTTCCCAGTCTGCTGTAAAAACACTAAAAAGTGCTGCGTGTGCAGATCCGACTTGGATCCACGTTTTACATGTTTTGGCCCATAATCATAACGGTGATTTGTGCCAGGTGTCAGTCACGCTGAAGCACCTGGCGCATAAAAGCAGCTCGGAGGCAGAGGCACAGCGGTGTGTTTAATTCTGTCACTTATATGGTTTTCGAATAATCCACCTGACTTCGTGTCAGTCGTGTTGTGTCTAATTGTGTCGAGCTGGCGCGTGGGTTTTGTTATGTTGTTTTATATAAGTAGCAGTAAAGAACACTTGGTGTCGGTGTATTAAAAAGGGGGATAAGGTAGAGTTTGATTGAGGGAAAAACTTGCGTTTAGTAAGCATTTTAAAAAAATGGTCTAATTTATATACGCTGCAAAATGATCGTAACTTTGTTCGAAATAAATATAAATCAATATATATAGCTGTGTTCTTAACATTTTCTTTTCTGCATCGATCGCAGTGGCCTAAAACAATTGATGCAGATTCAAAACTGGTTTAATAAAATAATTGTCACCAAATACTCACTCCCGTAATGTCATAAGCCCGGGTGTATTTTTATTTTATTTTATTATCTTTGTGTTTTTTTCATTAATAAAGTCAAACAGCGGGTATAATTACTTTGCATCTTTCAACATGCGTTTTATGAATGGGCAGCTTTGATGGAGAAAATAATCATGTTGATACTTTTAGTCACTTGAATTAAAATTCTCTATTTGACAAATATAAAAAATATTTTCATCACATTCTATTTAAGAAAAAAAAAACATAAAGCAGCGAAGATTAAAAAGATGGGCTGATTCCTCTGTCCACATAAAGTCACCGCTCTCCAGTCACTCCACAACATATTTATATCTATATATAACTATAGATATAGATATAGGTATATATATAACCGGAGAGACAATTAGCCTGGACTTGGTTTATGAGACGCTGATAACGCGCGCGCACAAGTGGAGGAGCGGCTGTTGGAGAGAGAGTCCGTTATCTGCCTGCACACACGCCGAAAACAAAGGTAGCTCCCAGTGTGAGGGGGCTTCACGCTCTCTGACCGGAGCCGCCTGACCCGCTCTGTGGACACACGCTGTAGCCGTGTGGGGAAACGCCGGCGCCGGGCGGAGAGGCAGCAGGTGAGGGGCAGAGTGGGGACCGCTGGGTGTCTGCATCACCACAGCACAGCGCGCACAACTCCGACTGCACGCGCTAAAACGCACACACACGCGCACACTAATAATCCATATCCTTACCTAAATATCTTTGGAGCATATAGATTCATAACAAAACCACGGATGCTTTCATAAAGCATCCAGATATACAGTAACTCCATACTGATAATTAGAGCTGCACTCGTAGTTTGAAAATGGAAAATATATAGGAACATTTAAAGGTGCTGGGTAGGAATTTATTTTCCATTCAACACGGCCGCTTAGAGCCAACTCTCCGGACAATGTTTTATTTCCGTTATCAAAATGTGCCCAGGTCCACTTCAGCCGTGCGTCACGGGGAACAGGCCCAAACAAACCGCGTCCCCCCTTCAACGCAGCACAAAGTTGGGAACGTTGAGCGCGTGAGGATGTGGGAGAAGGAGGAGAAGAAGAAGAAGCGGCAGCTGCGGTGCAACTTGTTGCTTGAGTTGTAAAAAAAATGCGCGTTGACGAAGCAGCTATCTTGTCCGATTAAAAAAAGAGAGAGAGAGAGAGAACAGGTCTGAGTGAGCGGATGAGTGGGGCTTTGAGGCAGTGTGAGTGTGTGTGTGTGTGTGTGTGTGTATGTGTGTGTGTGTGTGTGAAGGCCTTTGGAAGGCGTCTCGACTCGACCTAATATTTCCACTTTTACAGCCACATCCACTGAGGCTCTCCCGTTTGATCCTGGCTGCCTTTTTTTATGATTAGACCCATAAATGCTTTTGTAACTGTCGTAAATGTCAGTCTGACTGTTTGCTGAGCGCTGTCACGCGCACTCTTATCAATCCAGCCATTTCTGATACACAAGGCAAAAAAAGGGGGGGTGGGGAGGGGTCCACAACAAATCACCACTATTTGAATCATTTACTGTTGTCTGATAAAACAGGTATGTGTGTGTGTGTGTGTGTGTGTGTGTGTTTCAACATTAAAAATTAATGCATAATAAATCGTAAATGATCCGTGTTATTTGTGTTTACCACAAATGATGAACTGAAAAATAAAGATGAATGATCACGTCACGTTATACTGTCCACTTGTAAGAAGGACTATTTTTTTCTGCGCAGGCAGAAAGTGACCTGAGTCGCATAATGCAAACCAAAGCGTTTGGCCCGCAGCACCGCGGCTGACTCTTTGAAAGGGAAAACGCCGTTGGTTCAAGTTGGTTTTGGATGTTGTTTTTTTTTCTCTCTCCTCCTGCTCGCCTGCAGAGATAAGGGCTCTTCTGTGTGTCTTCATTTGTCTGTGGGCGGTAACATGTTCTCCTCCAATCCTTAACTCTAATATCTCTGCCTTTCCCCCAGCGACTTCACGACTTAGATACATGCATATTTATGAGGCTCGCATACATGAGCCACTTTTTCCTCCTCTGTTTAATTTTTCTTTCTTTTTTTTGTGCGGCTCCCGTGCGCAACAAATGTAGAAGAAAAGACAGCAAACAGGGGGAAATAAATGGCTGCGTCCTTTCATGTTAATCTAAAATGTACAAATTAAACACACAAACGTCCAGAGTAGAAGATTCCGGTGCGTCTCTGTGAAAACCTCTGCTTCCTATTGATGGATGGAGAGTGGGTGTTTGGGAAGGATATTGCTCAGCACCGCAACAGACTCCTCTCTCTCTCTCTCTCTCTCTCTCTCTCTCTCTCTCTGTGTCTCTCTCTCCCCCAGCAGCACCCCAGTTAAAAATGATGGACTACTCTTATGACGAAGACCTGGACGAGATGTGTCCCGTGTGTGGAGACAAAGTTTCTGGCTATCACTACGGACTCCTGACCTGCGAGAGCTGCAAGGTGAGTGGACCACTACCACTACAATAACAGTTCCGCATAGTGTCAAAACGTGTCTGTGGCACCGTGTGCGTAAAGGTGACCTGCCCTTTTCTGCGTAGATGGATGATGCCTATTTAATCATATGATAAGCTTGCTGCAGTGCATCAGATCATTTCACTATTAGAATGAGTAGGTGGCGTGTTGACATGTTTGATTGCATTAGTATTAGTCATAAGTGTATTTATAGTTGGTGGGGAAGATGGAGTCTTTGGCATTGATAGTGACTTAAATCTCATTATGTGCCTCAGATATTGCATTGACAGCCCAGTTGCACAATTTTAAATGACACCTCTAATATATGTCTCTTGTGTTTCTATGTGGCTGGAGATGCAAGTGTTTTGCAGTTGTAGTTTTTTTGTTGTTGTTGTTGCATACAGGGCATTTAGTGACGTGCAGCAAGTGTTACAGTGGAGTAAAGGTTCAGCTCAGTAATAACAGCACAGGAAAACCAGCGGTGAAGAGGTCGAAGGGCAAATATTGTTGTGACAGTGGATCTAAGAAATTTTTCCCATGAGTGTCAGGGGATCTGCTGAAGGGGCGAATGGCTTGGAAATGCAACAGGAGTTCAGTTGCACGCAGTGGGGTTTTGTCATTTGTGCAACCGCCAAACACAGCAGACTAAGAGAGAGAGGGGTGAGGGGGGGTTAACCCAGAAAGCAAAGTACACAGTCATAATGAATCTGTTTGTACAAGCCCGTGTCCTACTGTTGAAAACTCTCATCACAGGTTCATTAGGAGCACGGCGAACTGAAAAGTCTGGGTGAAATGTATTTCCACATGTTCATAATGAGGCTGCTGTGAAAGCAAACTGTTGCTGCTATTAATCCGAGCTCTATCAGCAACCTATTTGTCTCCGCTTCCCTTTTTATCCGCCGTTCACCTCAACACCAAGCTAATAGGCATTGCCAATTTTTTTTTTTTTTTGAGTCCAGTAAAACTGTCAGCACAAAATTAAGCTCGGACAAACGTCTGCGTGTGTTAACACCGCTCAGTGTAAAAAATTGCAGCTCGCAGTATTGATGCAGCAGCATGCATTTCTTGCCTATGTGATCATTATTCAAAGCAGGTGTTATAGATTTTATCCTATATTATGACCTTGAGATGCTAAACTCTTGCTTGGGGGAGCGAGGGGCGGGGGGGTGACGTTGGCCGCATCTCTGCTGCTTTTCAGCCTCAGCACAGGCTCACACTAGAGAACATACATTTCCCAGTGAAGTTGTTTGTGTGGGTTCAGGGTGTAGATGAAGTGGTCTCTGTTATAGTGTTGCGGCCTGTATCCTTGTATAAAAACATCAAGGTACAATTCTGGTACCTGATGCTCACAATTGATTATCCCTGAAATGCAGGCAGTCTATTCAGTAGAAGTATGATCAGCGTTGCTAAAGTGATATATCACTTTGTTGGCATGTAATGGCTTTAAATATCCACTATTAGTCAGTGCAGTGGTAAACGCTCCTCCCTGGTCTCTCCTGTTGCAGAAACTGGAAAATACAGCCAGTCAGTTTTACGCTAAGTTTTCTATTCAAATGAAAATAACTCAGTTTCACATTTTTTGTGACGCACAACCAGCGCAGGCTTCACGTTTGGTGACTACTGGTCACAGTGTAGCAAGTTTTTCCATTATTAAGTTACTTTGTGTTATCTACTCCCTGCCACTCCCCCATGCCTTTCCAAAATGTAGCTGAGAACAGGACACAATTGTTATCAACACACAGATTCCTTTAAGCTTTGGTCGGGTTGTCAGCTTTGGGTTTAGGAACAAATACACACACACACACAGGAAAAGAGAGAGAGCGAGAGACAGTGTGAATAACACGAGAAATGATTCTTTACTTAGCCGCTCGTAATCCTACCAGCTCCCCAAGCACACACAGACACACACACACGCAAGCATACACACTTCCCCTTTTATACATAGTCTTAGTTCATACATACCAGCCCACATAGAGTCAACATGGACCCACATCATACCTGGTTAACAACAACAAGCCAAAATGGGCTACGTGGTCCACAGAGTACACAGAAACAGGCTTGATTCTAGCACGCGTCTGTTTGGTGGAATTCAATCCTAAAATACTGATGTAACGTGGAGGATGCATGAGGATCAGTTGCACAGCGGCCATGCCAAAAAACTAAATTTATAATCTGCAGAAAAAAGGAAAACCAATATGACCAAAAGCAAGCTGAGGTCAAATGTATTTAATTTTATTTAGCGCGCATATTTGAGCTAACAAAGCAGGTGCTGATGACGAGGCTCATAGGAGATAAAGTGATTATATGACTCATATTTTTCCTGCTTCCCTGTTGGACTTGCTGGTCAGTGTTGACATGTTGTAAAAGCTGTTTCCCATTTTCCGTTTTTGTGCACTCATTTTGAATGGAATTCCAAGGTCAGGAATACCCCGTTACCCAGATAAAATATTAGATTCCAGTTGGACATAAATTGTATGAATGTGTTGTGTGCTTTACAGCACGATTTTAGATCGTATGTTAATTAATAGCCTTTTTTGGACACAAAATTATGTGTGTTTTTTTTGTAGCGGCAACAGACACAGGCAAAAGTTGCTCGCAGCGATCCCTGTGCAAGTTAAAATGAGCCTTTACGAGTGGCTTTTCTTAGTTTGAACTGCAGGTCAAATGACAGCTTTTCACTGAAATGTTGTCCACTTAATCTTCAGAAGTTATATTGTGTGTGTTTTAAAAAAAAAGAAAAAAAAACATGGTATAATCTGGTTTGGTTCATGTATTTATAGCACGGGCTCTGTGCTAAGTGGAAAATTGGAAAGAAAGTTCGCTCTGAAGCTTGGATTTTTAAGCGCTCAGAAGTCGATAATCCAAAACTGGGAGCGTTTTTTTTTTTGGGACGAATCAGGCAGTGCAGATTGTCAATTAAATTTGTGTGGGGCGAGATATTGACAGCTGCTCACTCTTTTTATTTTTATTTTTTTTAAAGAGCAGGTTTAAGGATTCTCCTCCTAGGTTATGGATCTAGAATACGTTAATACCATCTTCCCTTCGTTTGATTTCCACTGCTGCTGCCAATAATTAATTCCATGTTGCAGGTTTGAATATCTATAATCCCGGAACTGTGAATTATGAATATAATTTATTGGATTTTTTGGACTCGCGTGCTCATATTTTTTTAAAAATTTAGTGGAGAGTTGAAAAGAAGCTTTCCTCATAAATTTTAGTTTTTACACGACTAGAGAGTATTAAGAACAGCCGTGTCATTTTTGACTCTCTCTACCCTTACAAAGTCGTTTATAATAATACAGTGAGAACAGTAAAGTAAAGTGGGTGTGTATGTAGAATTCATGCTTAGCCTCATTTTCAAAGCTAAATGAAATTAAGGTATCATGAAAATAATGTAATAATTTCCACATGTGATTTCAACAAAAAGGCTTTTTGAATTTAATGCTCATTTCAGATGTGGAAATGTTCATGCTCATGTTTTGAATGCTTGTGTGTGTGTGTGTATGTGTGTGTGCGTGTGTGTGTGCCTGTCCCTCTCCCTCTCCATCTGTCTGGGAGTGTGAATGGGCCAATTACCATCGCATTGCAGGGGTCAAGCAGGTTGACGTCTTAATTGGTTCTCTCCGCAGGGCTTCTTCAAGCGCACCGTCCAGAACAACAAGCGCTACACATGCATAGAGAACCAGAGCTGCCAGATTGACAAGACGCAGAGGAAGCGCTGCCCGTACTGCCGCTTCCAAAAGTGTCTCACTGTGGGCATGAAGCTAGAAGGTACAGTAACCTGTTTCTATTTTTACATCTCAGGTGTTTGCTTTATGGCAGAATGACTGGAGTTTTTCTGATGTTGTGCCTCTACAAATAAGTTTGCATCCAGTTTGCTTTAAAACTTAAGATGGGATATGACAGATGTTTAAACTTATTAGCTGCTAGATAATGTGAAAGAAGCAACACCAAAATACTTTAACTTACAATTAAACATTTGTGCAATGATAGTTCACTTATATATATATGAGACATATAATGAGACTTATATGAGACTATATATGAGACATATATTATATGAGACTTATAATATATATATATATACACACACACACACACACACACACACACACACACACACACACACACACACACATATATATTATAACAAAATGTTTACTACCTCAATCACTAATATTAAAAATACTCATGACGTTGTGAAGTGACAGTGAAGTGACTAGTAAATAAAGCTAAAATAATTATAATGGATTAGCAAAAGCTATTTCTCTGTATTGATGTATGGCAGGATCAATGAGACAACAGGCAATACTCAAGTACCTCAAATAAGTAGTTCACCGCAATACCTCTGACTGCTGCATCACGTATGTTTAAAAGCTGTAATACCTGTTTAAAATGACTTTCTGAAAGTTGGGATGGAAAAACTACTACAACATGGAGCAGTTAAAACTGGAGGTAGACTGGAAACTCAGAGGTAAAATATTATCCAGGATCAGTTTGCTTAAAGCCATTTTCCCTCTCTATTGAGATATTCAGCACCATAAGAAAAGGCCAATACCTGCTTTGACAAAATGATTGCCATTATGAAAGGAGAGTGTATTTATTTAAACATTATCAATGATCATTTCAGTAATTTCTGAGGAGAAACCTTTTATTTCCACCAAACAGTTCATCATTGCTTATTAGTATTTGAGATGGGGTCAGGGAGTAGTCGGGGCAGGGGGGGAAGATACCTGGTAGCCGCTGTGTACTTAAACTTGCCAGACAGAGTAACAGATAAAATATTAAGCTTGGCGGCAGGGCGAGAATGGTAATGATGCTACTTTTGGCCAGCCATTTCCAGGCCTCTTTGTTGAATTTGAACGCGGCTCAGAAGCCTATTCAAACACAGTTCTCCAGCAGTGACAGGGCAGCACAGCAAGAAGTAATCGTCAATGTTCAAAGCTAATATTTAATATCAACTATTTTTCCGCACATTAGGTTTTTTTCTGAATCACTAATTCCGGTACAAACAAAATGACCTGAAGGTCATCTTTCAAAAAATATGTGATAAAATAGAGTACTTTAAAGCTAAATATTAAAGTTACTCTCTTGATGACCAGGGGGTTATGTTTAAAAAATAAGAATAGTTGTTATGTTATTCATATGGTGTCACATATGTGTATTTAAAACCAAATTAAAACTCCCCAGGTCCCTACACTCTTCACAGACAGTTGAGAAAGTGTAATATATTGAGTTGAAATGAATCCCTGAGAGGAGAGCAAAGCAAAGACAGCCTCACTAAACTCTTTCTACAGGCAGCTCCCTTTACCTGCCATGTGTGCTGTAATTAATGGCTGTTAATTGTAAACGGCCTCTGGGCATAATGTCCCGGCCTGTCATTTTTCCAGCCGACACCGGTGGGGCAGGGGTAATGTTTGATTTGTTTTGCCGGTGGTAACTTTCAGCTCGGGGGCAAGACAGGCCCCGCAGCGCTCTGTCAGGGGCCGGGAGCTGCAGTGGGCCACTCCTGCCACAAGCAGTAAAGACCTCCCAGACACAAAGTGTCTCACCACACACTCACTATATGTACAGCTCTCACTGGTAAACACATACATATATTCATGAGAAGCCCAGAAAGGTGTTCAGAAGGCCACGGGCGGGAGGGAGAAGGTGTCGGTAAACGTGTGTAAAATAGCTGTGAAAGAAAAGGAGGTTTCTATTCTTCTTTTGGCCATCTTTTCATTCTTTCATTACACAACAGCTTGTAGCAACATGTGAATTTGGGATATTGAGTGGAAACCAATGTGGGAAAAAAATGTGTGGAAACTTGAGTTAAACTGTCAAGTAAAAATTTTGTAGGGCGGGGGGGGGGGTATTTTTTTAACTGTTTACATTTGCCTTTTGTGGTGTTGTGCAGTCTTTCCTGTTTGTTGATAAGTTTGCCAACCCGTGTACAGTTTGACGTTTGCTGTGAGCGTGCCAGCAGTAAAGAAGTCTGTTTGTGTATGTCTGCATGAGTGTGTGTGTGTGTGTGTGTGTGTGGCAGAGAAGGTAGTGAGACATGGTGAAACAGCAGACGGATGGACATAACAGTGTTGTGACATATCTCATTGCCGGGAAATCTGTTGTGCAATCTCCAGCTGATAACAGTACAAACTAGTCAAAACCCAGTGATGCCGGTCATTTTCACAAAGCATGAAAATGAAAACAATTTTTTTAACACTTTAACAGCTCAACCTATTCTGCTTCAGGATAAATGACTAAACAGTCAAGACGCAGTTTGTTTTCCAAAATAAAATAAAAAAAAAACCCTCTTCCCTGCAGAGATGGTAGGTGTGTAGAGAAACACCACAGACTTCACGAGAGCATCTCACAAACTAAAACCTCTTTAACCACACGTCATCAGCCAATACCGAATATTTATCACATTTTTCAATTTGTTAATTCATCCTTTAATTTCAAAGGGCGGGCGCACACTCTCTCACATACAAGCACCATAATGATGGAGCATGGCATCCACACACACCTATCTAACCAAACAAGTCTCAAAGCGCCAGCTTCTCTGCTTCAAAGCCCCTTGTTCCTTGGTATGCAGTGTAGCATCTCAGCCCTTCTTGATTCAATGCAAAGATGAAAAAACAGCCACTTCCCATGAAGGTTTGACCCATTAGCATGTTATTCTCTGCAGCTGATGAAGCATACCGTACCTGAACAGCTCCCACTGGTATGCTTCTCCTCTTATGCTTGCTGGAAGTTGCCTTGCATCACATGCTTCACTGAGCTGCCTAATGTGTCCCTCACCTGGGTATCATAACAGCGGTATTTGTGGTACGGGAGTAAGGAGCTGTTATGTGAAGATGTTATTAAGGACCAGCCGATGACAGCTACTATGTGAAGAATGGTAATGATTCGAACATTTGAACAACCACAAAGAGAAGCGCAAAACCGTTTTTCCTCCACTGATGCCGATTATGGTATCGACTGGTTCCTGCACAGTTTCCGAGATCCTGAATACCTGGTAATATTTTTTTTATTGTGTTAATGCAGCCCAGTCACACACAAGTGGTCTTTGTTACTACTACTACTTATCGACTCTACATTTCCCTTTTCATGAACTTGTAGTGGACTTTTCAAGCTCGCTTACATTCAACGCAGTTAATCATTCTCCAATTCTGAATCCTTTAATTACTACAACTGCAAAGCAGCTGTCGGGCTATTTAGGCTGAAATTAGCACCACCGGTGTTTTTATAGTCCTTTCTGCCTCTATGTTCTTCTGCCCCCGTTTTTTATTTCCTCCCTGTCTCTAGCCCTCTCACTCTGATTTGTCTTCCATCAGCCTCCCACTGCCCCGTGGTAGAAGCCAGGGAGCTGTCCCATTACTTATGCATAGGTATCATAGGTATTCATGTGTGTGCATGGGATAGGGCGCATCCGGAGCAGGGGCCGGGGCACCGACATGACAAACAGGGTGTCAGCAAGGCTCCGCGAGACCCATTAATATGCCGGCAGCCGACAGGGATCCTCACCTACGCACGCTTAATATTCCTGTATATTAAACAACCATAAATCAGAGGATATATATGCTCTGTGTGTGTGTGTGTGTGTGTGTGTGTGTGTGTGTGTGTTTTTGTGATGCGTTTGAGTGCGTTAGAGGTTGTGTGTATGTGCATGCATGCAAAAGTGCGTGTGTAAAGGAAGCAGTGTTGGTCCATGTTTAGGATAGACGGAAAGAGGCGGGCTGGATACTTTTGGGGGGTGTGAAGGTGTGTGTTCAAAAGTGTGTGAGTTTCAGTGGAAGTGCTCTCAGACAGTAAGTCAGGGGACAACAACAGCATCATCCTTTAGCCCTGAAGCTTCACTGCTTACCCTCAGTATCTCCTTAAACAGATCACACACTGTTCACAGTAACAGAATGAGATCTCTTTTGTCCAGTTACATGGGAAAACTCATTGTGCTTCTTGCATGTCGAGTGTTTCTCCATATTACAATATTCTTATTCTTGTTCTCTTTATGGCTTTTAGTGCCATTCATCTTCTTCCCAACTCACACACTCGCACTGCGCTCTCCTCCTCCTCCTCCTCCTCCCCCCACCGTATTAATCTGTGTTACATGCATGCAAATCACCTTGTTTAATTACAGACAAAGAATCCGTGTATGTGTTTGTCTGAGACCTGCACCCCCCCAAGTCTTGATATTCATGATGTGATGTGGGTCCCTGGGTCTGAGGCAGCCAAGAAGGCAGTCAGGGCTTAATTTTGTTTTCCCAGTAGGGCCAACTATTAGTTTCTCAGCTCATTAATTACGCTGTTGTGGAGAAATCATTAATAGTTAAAGTTGCCTCACAATAATGTATAATGAATACATTTGACAGGGCCTCTGATTTCTTCTCTTTTTTTTAATATGTTATTAATTTTTTAGGGTTCATGATTATCTATGAGCCCAGGTGATTGGGCATATGAGTTGACCTCAAGCATGTTGGGTAACGGCTATGGGTAGCTGTGTGTGTGTGTGTGTGTGTCTGCGTCTTAGGGGTGCTCTCTAAGATGGCATACGGTCTGGCCTGTTTTCTCTCTGTGATCAGCTTGTAACGCTTTCAGTGTTGGCCAACATACTTGCATGTGCGTGCTTCCTGTAAGAACGTATGTGAGGTGTGTGTATGTGTGTGCACGCATGTGTGTGTGCAGATTTTCGTGTGTGTCTCCCCTCCTGGCTCCTCTCAGTCAGATCAGTGACAGACACTTTTGTGACGGCGGTCATTAAAATCACTCCCAAGGCAGCTCGGTGTGTGTGAGTGTGTGCGTTTTTGTGTGTGTGAGAGTGTGCGTTTTTGGTGTCGGGCCCCTAATCACTCCTCACACCTCCTCTTTTTCCTTCTCTTCATTCAGTTTGACTGGACACAGACTGACTCACCATGTTATGTGACTGTCTGCTGTATATAACTGGCAAATGTATATGCATGTATTTGCATTTAAATGTAAACATGTGGGTTTATTTTTTTTTAATTTCTAAAGAGAGCAAAATTATGTTGAATACACATAATAACAATAATAATATAATAATATTTTACTGTATTGGTATAAGTGAGTGGTCTTTTTGTGTTGCACAGTCTCCTAGACGTCCGTTGCCTCGTGGCACAGTGCACTGGGTGAGTAAGAGGTAATTAAGTATGAATAATTAACACCAGCGCTCCCCGACTGGGAGACAGCAAAGCAGCTTCCCCATGGCAGCAGTCGGCCAGATCACACATGGCCCTTGTAGCAGTCCACTGTGTGCCGGGCTTGTTCATTAGAAATACCCACGGCACAGACTAGTTGTGATCCTCACCACAGGATCCTGTACGGAGACGGGAGGCAGGGGGCATCATGGGTATGTTTGGCTGATCAGGAAAAAAAGGAACCCCAGTTTGCTCATTGTCAGCCCTTTCGGCCGCAAGGGTTATAGCAAGAAAAAAGTCTCCACTAATGGACTGTGGCATGTGAAGCTTTTAGATATTGCATAATCAGACAGCATAATAAAACATGCATTTTGGAAAAAGAACCAATATCTAGCTTTTGAGGTTTGTATTCCCTGAGTGGCAGCCAGAGATAGGCAGCTGTACAACGATCGTCCAGCAGTGTGGTTCATAGAAGTTTGTGTGTCTGGTCAATGAGTAACGGCTCTATCTGTTAGACCTGCGGGTTTTAAGAGTCAACATGTAAATGCCAAGTGTAATCACCACAGGAACACCTTTGCCCTACATACAAGGTGCAAATGAAGAGTTCACTTCCATAACGCCATGCAAGGAAATACAGTCTAAACAGTTGCTTTTAGCTTCTTCTTTTCTACCAAAATACATTTGGCCAGATTCGTCCTAATATTAATATGAGAGAGTTTGAGGAAGTTATGATGCTGTTTTGTCAAACTATTGTACATAATGAGGTTCTTGGAGAATAAATAACATGCAAGATAAACAGGATTAATACTGTTTAATATTAATATACTGTGCCATTGTGTTAATTTTGTCTCCTTTTGCATCTCTCTTCCTGTCTGCATCTCAGCTGTGCGGGCGGACCGCATGCGTGGCGGTCGCAACAAGTTCGGTCCCATGTACAAACGCGACCGGGCCCTCAAGCAGCAAAAGAAGGCACTGATCCGAGCAAACGGCCTAAAGATTGAGGCCATGAGTCAGGTGATGCAGGCCGTGCCCACTGACCTCACCATCTCCTCAGCCATCCAGAACATCCACTCAGCCGCCTCCAAGGGCCTTCCACTGAGCCACCACACCGGCCACCACACCGGGCACCACCACCACCACCACCACCACCACCATCATGCCACTGCCTTACCCCCCACAGACTATGACCGCAGCCCATTTGTCACCTCGCCAGTCAGCATGGCAATGCCGCCGCACGCCGGCAGCCTACAGGGCTACCAGGCAGCCTACGGACACTTCCAGGGCACACGCACCATCAAGTCAGAGTACCCCGACCCCTACACCAGCTCGCCAGAGTCCATCATGGGCTACGCCTATGTAGATGCCTACCAGTCGGGCTCGCCGCCCAGCTTCCCCCACCTAATTGTAGAGCTGTTAAAGTGTGAGCCAGATGAGCCCCAGGTTCAGGCCAAGATCCTGGCCTACCTGCAGCAGGAACAGGCCAGCCGCGGGAAACACGAGAAGCTCAACACCTTCGGCCTAATGTGCAAGATGGCCGACCAGACACTCTTCTCCATCGTGGAGTGGGCACGCAGCAGCATCTTCTTCCGAGAACTCAAGGTAGGTCCATGAATGAGAGCGGAATTGTTTGAATGTGAGTGATCAGTTTTACGACAGTGTTTTCATCCATTAACCATCAGTAGCATACTACTGTATAACAGTTAGGTCCATTAATAAATTATCTCACACGTTGTTTTCACACTGAACCATTCACCACATCGTTGTCTATGATTGACGGACAGCAGAACTCACAAATATCATTTGTTCAGTTCTTTCAACTTCAACTGAACTTTAATCTGTGTCTTTTATGCACTGACTCAACACTAATGCACAGGACCGTCGGGGTTGAGTGGGGGTCTGCTTGTAGCTGCCACTGCTGTCCGTCCAACTGCCTGATCAAAATTCAGCAGAGGCGACGTTTATTTATGAGTGAGACATTTTGGAGTTGGTCCTAGTCTGAAGCTTGTATCTGAACTGAATGCTGCGCATCTCTGTTCTTGACAGAACCGATGGTTTTACTCAGGAACCACAAAAATAATAAAAAGTCGATACTTCATTTTAGCTTAATTCAGATCAGAATCTGTGGAGTCTCTCCAAACAACAGTTTTTATTCCTGGCAAAACAGGAACTGTTCACGGATGCCTCATTGTATACATGCGATAACCCAGTGCCGAAGGGACAGTTATGCGTGTGTATTTGTGCACTTTCAGCCATATTTGCTCTGAATGCAGGTTAATATTGGGTGCGACATGAAAGGTATTTGATTAGCCTGCGCTTAAGCTGTTTTTTTGTCACTCCTTTGTCTTTGTTTTGTTTGGAGCCGCATCACCAAAGGCTAGGTCGCATGTAAATGGAAAATAGCCTGTTGCAAAATTTCCTCCAAATATTTAATATTATTCCACATTGAAGGGGGGAGAGGGGGTAACAAATAATATAAATGTAATATTAAAATTTGCGCCAATTACATCATAGACAAGGGTCCTTGAAAAGCACATGTTGACATTTAGCATGCGCCGTGTCTCCGCTATTGACATTTTCGAGATCTGTGTTTGCATTCAGACTGGGGTATGCAGTACACACTCACACACGCACATACACAGGCTCATCGCAGGGTGTGGCCACAGCAAATAATTGTGTGTGGTTTGCCCATTACACTTTGAATGATCATTTATGCTGCACTGTGAAACCTTTCTGTTTCTCACTCCCGCATTCTGTTTCAATTACCGCAGCCACTTGTGTTTGTCACTCCCGGGCTTGCTGCTGAATGAAGCCTCATTATGTTTTCCTAATGACCACCCATATTAGTGGAGCTTAATAGTAATTGAGCTGGCTGCCTGTTACAAACATAGAAAATGACCTGGGCTCAGTGCGGGAGAAGCCTCTTCCTGCTCAACCAACCCCCTCAACCTCAAAAAACCCCTCTCCCGCTCCTGTCAGCTGAGGTGGGGCCATGTTTTACTTCTGTGGCCGAGAGAATGAAAACCCCATCCCTCCCCACCCTGGACCATTATAAATACAAGCAGGACTAAAATATCATATGATAGTTTTTTTCCACACAACAAATAAACGTGTCTTCCTTTCTCATTAACAATAACTGGAAGGAATGAGAGAAGACGAAAGTCACCAGTGACAACATTAAAGCAAATCATGAGGTAGTTGATCAGCTAGCCGTTTGCTGGTTCAATTAAAAGACGTCATAATTTGAATCCATCCGACCTTCGACATTCCCGGCTAATAAAGAGCGCTGCAAGGTCGAGCCTGAGACCAGAAAGACAGGAAGCAGAGTAGAATTAAAAGTTTGTCACAGCAGTAGTGTGGCGCTGTAGGAAGCTATAAATACATATTCATCTCACACACACTCACACGCACTCACAAATAACACACTGCTCACACATAACGCACAGACCCTCTCACTATTATTAGCGCGGTCAGAACAAAAGAATTTCTCTGGCAGTAGAGCCAAGCTGGGAGTGTGTGTGTGTGTGTGTGTGTGTGTGTGTGTGTGTGCAGCCGTCTGCCAACAGACGTGTTTAAAGATTTTGTTTCTTTAAGTTGGCTTCGGTCACGAGACTCATAAATATGTAGCTATTAGGAGGACCTTCTATAGAGCTCTCCCCATTCTTCACCAAAGCGGCACACTGGCTCACCCACCTCACCCCCTCTCTCTCTCCCTTTCTGGGAATGAGCCATGACGTGAGGACATTTATTTCTAACACCTTGGATCCGAGAAACTGAGACGGTCTCTTCCCGCCAACATACTTCAGTTTTGATTGGTTTAACACGTCAACAATAAGGGAAAAGTCTGATCTGGTACGCTGGTTTTGAAATCAGGGGGAAAGTGGGGCAATGAGGGAATGTTTTGGCAGGGTTGACGGCATGATCACTTGTGGTGATTGTATAAAATCTGAATTGAGTTGAAGACAGGTGCATGTGCGGGTGTGTGTGTTCAAGGTGTAGGATTTTTAGTGTGATACATATGGTCGCAGTTGCTCATAAGCATTTATTTATTTTATTATTTTAATCTATGTGGGTTCAGTCTGTTCCACCATACTGAACCTGTATAACATTTCAATCAGACCTTTTTTTAAAACTCAAAGATTGTAGTTCATGTGTAGAGTTCGTTAAATGAGTATTGGCTGAACTTTTCTACACTGTAACTACTTATCTACAATCTACATCTATTTGTATCTCAGAAAGAGCTTGTTGTATCTTGCAGTTGTAGACTTCTTCGTTGTTCTAAACCTATTTTCTGCAGACGGCTGTTTAATCTGATTTGACTGTGTGTCTTTTTGCAGGAAATGCTAAAACCACATTTCAGGATACGATTGTGCAGATGCATGTTTTTAACCATGTGCATGAGCTCTGTTTATGAACATGCTGCAATTGATATTTTAAAATTGGTCGTTTTTCCATGGTTTGGATAACATGGATGAATGTTTATTATACATATTCCACTTGTGTTTGTCAGTCCATGAGTGTATACTGTTGTGTGTGCTAAGAGGGAAAACACATGTGTTTGTCTCTCATTGACATTTGCCAGCGCAGGGTTGGTACATCATAACCCCCTCCCCCCTATCCTGACCACCTTGGTTGGCACCAGGATGGTCAGTACTCCAAAGAGTAACCTTTGAACTTGAATTCAGATAATGGTTCATCTGCTGATAGCAGGCTGAGTAAACCAGAATTCAATGCAGCCACATAGATGCAGAAGTTTGAGATGTTTCAGGTCAGTTAAAAAAGGAGTTCCACTCTTATATGAATGTGGGAATTTTCTGCAGTTAAACTCACAGAGCAACTTGATTATAAAAAAATGTGATTATCTCCTCTCCAAACATGTAACTGTCACAAGAAATGATAGTGTACGAAACAAGACTGCATTTATGGTACACACCTTGGCTTCAGCTCCACAATATATTGCTACGAATCGCCCAGACCCTGCTGGAGACATAATAAATGGCTAGATAATGAAGTTACACAGTGATAGTTACCATGTTGGCAAAGATTTGAGGGAAACAAAATGATAGAATCGTCTAGTTGTGGCTATCAAATCTTGAAAGGAACCTCCGATACATTAATGAATTTGTTTATGAGAAGACAGGCCTCTTAAAAACACATGTTCCAGTGTTCCTGTTTGTGCTGTCGAACACGAGGGTGGGCGTTGTTTGACATCGAGTGTGTGTGTGTGTGTGTGTGTGTGTGTGTGTGTGTGTGCGTGTGAGAGGGTGGTGACTCATACCGAGGCTGGTCCAGTGCTACCCTCTCCTCCATTGTTCCAGTGGATGGCTGGCCTGACTCCCACCACAAACACAATGGGATAGAGAGTTAAGCGGGGCTATCGGGACTATTGATGATTCATATGTTTACGTCTCACCTTCCTAATTCTAGTCTTTTTTCACCACAGCCACCACAGCCACCCCACCCACCCCATTTTCCTCTCTGCACCCTTTAATATAAATTAAGTGTGGTTGGTGTGTGGACAACAAGCACTTTTGTTTGCCTTCTTAACACACAACATACAGATGCTATGAAACAATAGAAAGCACCATGCAATGGCATTAAATTTGTCACAGTTCAACTACTGTATGTTCGAATGCAAAGCAGAAGTGTGGTGCTATTTCTGTAAGTGCAGGGGCATACATATAATGAGCAAGCATGTGTGAGCCGAGCCGGAAAAAAAAAACGAAGAAATGTTTATTCTGAGGAAAACTAATGAGTCGTCTTAAGTGGTGATTGGATTGGAAAATGCTTGAACTAAACTTTTAAACCACATAATTCAAACTGCAAATGAAAACACGTGGCGGCGAGTCATTCTGCTGCAGTACAACTCATGACAACATGCAAATGATCATTCACAGGGTTTGCGAGATGTGACTGTGACCTAAAATATTTTTAGGAAGTAGATTTTTATTTACATATAAAGTTTATCAATCAATATCACAGTGACCGAGAGGTTGTTACATACTGAAGCTGACATCAATTTTCTAACAGATTATTATTATTATTATTATTATTATTATTATTATTATTATTATTATTATTATTATTATTATTATTTTGAATCCTCCTCTAGTAAAATGCTGTGTAACTTTATACATATATTTAGTCTGTCCACCTGATAAAAGTGGAGCATGGAGGAAAATACCCATGACGTTTTGAAATGTAGCTTCGCTGTTTATTTCAGTCATCCAGGGAGTTTTTTAGGGGAGATCAGAACAGGTTTTTCTGCCTCTCTTACTCGTTTTTTTTTTCAGTTTTGTCTCTCTGCATGTAGCAGGAATGGCAAAAGCAGAACTGAGGGCCATTAAGTTGAGGAGGAACTGTATTAGAAGTCTCGCTCCCTGGGAAAGCTCCCAGCTGAGATGGGACAGCCATATTGGATAAACAGATGGCCGGGAAGAGGAAAGGACAGGCGAGGAGAACAGAGGTGAAACAAAGAGGGTAGACGAGAGAGGAGAGGAGGAGAGGAGGAATGTAGGGAAGGAAAGGAGAGAGAACGACACGGGGGAGGAGAGGTGCAAAGACAGTTTTCAAGTTCACACTGGCAAAACATTAAACAAAGCTGCATCGCTGCTTACTCACTGAGTTCAAGTAAAAAAAAATGTTTTTCTAATCACAAACTTCTTAATTTAGTTTGCAGGAGCAATTTTCATTGTGTGTTTTTCTAAAAAATAAAAATAAAAAAAAGCCAGATCTATAGATAAATAAAATAATAAAACTTTAAATAATTTCTTTAAAACCCGAAACTCTTTCAAAACTGAAACTCTCACAAAATTCTCAGAAATCTGCTACGAGCTCAAATCTAAAACGAGCATTTTAAGCAGTAGAATTATTTACACCAGGCTGTTTGTTGCCAGTTTATTCCACTCCTCTAAGCGGCTGCACGTCAGTCAATCACACAGGATGACAGATCCCCAGTGTGGGCCAGGGCGGGGGGGCCATGTTCACATCTCACACCTGAATATTCTCCACTTATAGATTTACCTGAGTGAATAATGTAAGGTCCTCTGAAGCGCCCCCACTCTGCCCCGCTGTATAATTTCACCCCCTCCTACCTCCCCTCCATCTACATCCATAAATATTACATGAATTATCTCTGGTAAAATTACCCCCACACCACCCACCCAATTCAGAAAAGAGGGTCTTTTTCTACACACACACACACACACACACACACACACACACACACACACACACACACACACACATTTTTTTCCATGACCTATCCAGGAGCAGTTTAATTTTCAAGGTGCAACCAAGTGCCTGTGTGTGTGTGTGTCTCTGTGTGTATAGGTGTGTATGTGCAGTGGGAAGGCTGAGAGTATATTACCCGTGCCCTGCTCCGACCGGTGACTGCACCTTTTCTTTTTTTCCTCACACCCTCATAACTAAGTGGAAATTAATAAGCCGTTTTAGGTGCGATCTGTGAACCCTGGGAAGTGGTATATCTATACTACAAAAACGCACGCACACACACACACACACACACACAGTTTCTGTGGCTTAAGGTGCAATGTCTCGTCACAGAGGTCAATGGGCCCCCACCACCACAATCACCCCCCCCGAACCCCAGTCCTGACAAACTGCACTGAAGCGTGATGGGGTTGGCTGCTGCACGCAGTTGGCAAAGATTTGTATCTGTGTCCCTGGAGTCCATTGCATTTGAATTATTCTACGGGCCGGGATGTACCTTCAGACACACACAGACACACACACACACACATACACACCTCATACTGCACCTGCTTTACATTTGCTAGGAAGGAAAAAAGGTGCACGGAAAACATGGATGTAGGGAAGGAGATTAAAAGGAGGGTAGGGGCAAAAAATGTGGAAAAAAACAAAAGAAAAAGAGAGAGAAAGAGTAAATGATTTAGATTGAGAAAAAAAATGTCAGAAATGTAGTAGGAGTGAGAGAGAGATATTGAAAAATAAAGGCGCAGAGAGAAAAATAGTTGACTGTAAGAGATGAAGAGAAATAGACGGATGCAGACAGACAGAGAGAGAGAGAGAGAGAGAGAGAGAGAGAGAGAGAGAGAGAGAG
>JAFBJQ010000726.1:215048-289165 GCA_016785345.1 Trinectes maculatus | reverse complement strand
TTATTATTATTATTATTATTATTATTATTATTATTGTCGTTGCTGCTAATAGCTCGTGTTTTGGTCTCCTGCTGAAATGCTCATCCACGGCATTCCATTTCGCAGCATCAGCTTTCTGCAGGTGTCAAACACCAGACAGCGGAAGCCTTAGGCAGGTCAGAGCACATATCACTGACCTGCTGTCTGTCATCAGTACAAAGACGTCCGGTCGCTAAGACGACCGCAGCACAAGAGTCTGTTGACTTTTCACCTCACTCGAGCAGAACAAACACTTTTGTTTTTGTTTTTTTCTCCCTTCACTTTGCTGCGCGGCGTCTTGAGAGCGTTTCAGCTGAGCTGAGGTGAGAAACCCGGAGGATTAATGTGGGTACAGGAGAACACAAACAGCAGAGGAGCACAATTAGAGACGCAGTAGAAAATGTGCTGTGTTTGTCTGTAACAAGGCTGTGAGATGTTCCTGACGCCTGAGCACTGATTTATGTTTTCTCCTCGAGGTTTCTGCTGAATCGGATGGAGCTTCGTGTGAACCTGCAGTAATGGATGTGTAAATGGAAAGAACGCTGACGGACTCTGGCCTCCTGTCTAGAACCATTAAAAAAAAAAAAAAAAACCTAATGAATTTGCAAAGTTTCACACTGCGTATGAATAGTAAGTGGGAAAAGTCAATTAGAATTTGGCTGTTGAGAAGAGTAGAGAGGGAACTCCGAACTATGTGACTACACACAGTGAGACAACATATGTTACAGTTGCTATTATTTCAATCCTGGGTTTTCTATCTTTTCAATGAATGAAGTGCCCTAATTTTTTTCTGATGCTTAATCTGATGGATTATTTTTGGAAATTATGCAGCACTGCATCACCATGCACATGCTTCCTACGCAGTCAAGAAACACATGGAGAAATCTGTCCAGTAGATTCTGAGTAATCCTGCTGACACGTCAAATAAACAATGCAAGTATTAAAGCCTATGCAGAGGTAATTACACACATGATGAGGAGCCCGCCTCCTCATCACGTTCTCCTATGAGACAACGATGCAAAAGCATTTGTTCCACTGACAGTATAAATATTATATATATATATATATATATATATATATATGCACATAGATTTATAGTCTATGTAAAATACTAATAAAAACAAAGTTTTCCGGTTTATTATGAGTCATTTATTTTGGTTCTCAGAGATAAATATTCCTGGTCTGCATCTAATCGGGTCATAATATGAGACACATGCAGCCATCCCGCCGCCCCCCCCACCCCCCCACCCCCCCACCCCCGACTCATTGAGAAAGTGACAGCAGTCGTTTTTCTGTCAGAACTCAAAACCCATTTGACTGAACAGTACCTGCTCTTTCTGCCTGCAGCCGATTGGCTGATCTGACCCAGCTGGCTGTTTGTGGCAGGAAGCAGATTAGTCTGATCAGCTTCACGAGCCAGGAAATCCTCCGACTGTGTGGCACACCCTGGAGGTTCCCCCGGAAATTGGAGGAGACAAATAGGCTGGAGAGAGGAGCCAGCGATTCAGGGGCTTAGCCGGGCGGAGTTTAGCATTTCCTACATCTTACTAGGAACCACACAGGGAATCATGACTGACGGAAATGTTGAAGTGGTTCGTTATTCTGCCAAAATAAACCCGAGCTTATAAGAGATTGTCTCCTCTGGTCTCTCTGTGAGGTCTGTGAGAGACCACATGAGGTAAATTATAGATACTGGAACCTGTCTTCCAGTGTTACGATTGAAGGGGAGAAATAAATCCGGACTGGAAGTGACTCATCATCCCATTGGACAACGTTCTGCAACCATCAGCTTCAGCAAACCCCAGTAGGTCTACACACTATATCACAGAGTAACGCTGGTTTTAGGGATCATTTGACAAGGGGGACAGTTTTTGCTGTTGCTTCCAAAACAGTGGTGGAAAAAAAAAGGCCTGAGTTTGAAAGTAGAATTAGAAATGCAACTCCATCAACACACACACACACACACACACACAGGCGTTTCCAACCTTCAAGCTACTCCGCTCTGTTTAATGGAAATCCATATTTTACCTCACTTTGAGAACCTTTCCTGAAGCAAATGATGGATGTTTTTTCCCCCCCCATCAAAGTTAACTTGAACTTTATATTCTGCGACCACTTTCATCACATTACCACGAACCGTCTCACCGACTCCTCTCGCCATCTTTGACTCCGAGAATCAGGCCTCCATTCCCACTTTTCCTTGAAATGGGACCTGATTTGGCTTTAAGGTTACGGACAACACAAATGTCTGAGTGACATTTGACATGGAGGTGGAGAACGTGGCCGTCAGACGTCTCCTCCAGAGGGAGGACTGATGTAAACAGTCCAGGAAACGACAGCCATGTCAAACCTGGGCGTCGAACTTTTAAAAACAATATGGCTAATTAACCGTCGACTGTTCCTCGGTGCTCTGCACAGATGCAGAGACACAACAGAGACACTGTCCATCCTTGCATTTCGATCTCTGCAATACACTTGTGAGTAATTAAAAGTAATAAGCAGCAGGTTTTTAAACACAGATTAGGCCTAAAGGTAATTAGGCCCATTGCAGTAATGACTCCCACTGTGTCCACACGTGGGCAGGATGGGCTGTCAGTCAACCCCCTCCCAACCACAACTCCCAAAGTCAACCGCAACTTGTCCTTCCAGTACGCCACCCTCCAAACACAATCTGTCTGCACCCTCAGCTTTGATTACCACAAACCCCACAGGCAACAACACACCTCACACGGCAAAGGGTTCCGAGGCCAGAGCCTCCGATGGCAATCCCAACAACCTTAATTATATTTGTCAAGGAGGAGTTCATACATGCTGCCCCCCCCCCACCCCCCCGTCTGGTGTCATATTTGAAAACACGCCTGCTCTCGTCATCCCTGCTATATGTTGTTTGGCTGCTTAATGAGAGCTGCGTGGAGGGAGGAAGAGTTCCCATCTGTTGTGTCTTTAATGGCTGAATTCCTGAGCTCTCATCATCCAGGATGGAGCAGACATCGCCCATCTGCTGGCCACTGCAGGAGGAACGACACACGCTTTCTCAACTTACATCATCATCATCATCATCATCATCATCATCATGTCTCCATGACGACCAGCAACGTCCAGAGATGGCTGAGATGTGTGAAATGTCACAATCAGAAGATGTCATCATCATATATAGCATTTATCATGGTTTATCAGACGATTCATTAAAGTTTTGTTGACTTTTTCTTTTTTGATTAACTTTTGATTAACATTGACAAAAACGTCTGTTAGCGATGTGTGATGGGTTTTTTTTTTGCTTCATTATAAAGACCAGGCTCTTCACTAAAATCTGTCAAATTAAACAGAACAATATTAAAGTTATTTTATTATGATGTGTTTAGAATAGAGTTGCATTTAAGGACACGACTGTGCTTATAAACAAAACAAGAACACCAGTAAATCCCCACAATGAAGACGCATATTGGTTCAGTAAATAACTGAAATGATTCACTGTAATGAATAAAGCTAATTAGTTACTAATCCACGATTATAACTGTTGATAACCTGAGCTGATGAATTAAGTGACTGACTGTTTCAGCTCCACTCGGTCGAGCCGGTGAAGCTTTGGGCCCTGACGCTGTTCAGAACAAGAGAAAACGAGGCGAGTACACACACACACACACACACACACACACGCACACACACACACACACACACACACACACACACACACAGCGCTGGGTGTCTTCATGTCTGAGGAGCCTATATTCAGTCTGGGGCTACTGGAGCTTGGCAGCCTTCATCATGGTGCACGTGGTAGAACACACGGAGCAGGTGGGATTCAGAGGAGGACGGGGCTGAGGCTGAGGCCACATTAGCATTTCATACAGAGAGGAGCTTGTTTTCTCTCTGCCAGGTAGATTCTCTCACGAGGGGCTGAGGAGCGGCAGATCTGGGGGCTTCGCAGGCGCCTGCCGACAGAGAGACAGAGAGCGGGGAAGGAGGGAGGCGATGCGCCGCCTCGTCGTCCAAATAAAGAAGGAGCTGGTGATGGGATGCACAGAGGGAGGGAGGACGAGTCGTGTGGAAGTGGAAGGAGAAAACGCAGTATGTTGTGTGGGCTGCGGGCAGTCGTGTTTTCACGCTCACCTTTTCTTTTTTTGTTCATTCGACATCAATAGCGACAGTGTTTGAATCTAAAGCCCAGACGCCAAAGCAAAAATCACGACTTCTCACTCAGGACCGAGATGATGATGATGATGATGATGATGATGATGATGATGATGATGATGATGATGATTCTCTCACAATGTTTGTTCTCTCTCTCTCTATATATAGATCTATATATATATATATATATATAGATCTATATATACATACATATATATATCATCATCAGTGGGGGTTTCCCCGCGACTGTGACTGATTCTTTCACAGATTGTTTTAAATATAGAGCTGAGGTTTCACAGATTTGTGTTGTCGTTGCTCGTTGTGCGTCGGTGTGAGGGCAGGTGCGGTGATGGGTAATGCACCTTGTCATCGGTGACTCAATGAGGGAGAAGACGTTCAGAGTTTCTGGGCTTTCTCCAAAAGAACATTGATGATAAGGTTCTGGTTCCACTTAACCAGACTTAATGCAAACGCATATTTACTCTGTAAATACTAAATAATATTTCAGCATGAACGTTTGTAGACATGTTATTGTCACTGTGTTGTCGCTCATCTCCATCCCCCCCCCACACACACACACACACACACACACCCGGGTCTATCTCATAAATCGCTGACACGGCCTAATTAACATCCATCTCACATTTCCACATGCAGCCGCTGCGCATGGCGCCTGAGCAGCTCTGACAGACGCACAGCCCGCTAATGTTTTATCAGTTCAACACATCAGGGTTCAGCCAACAGCTAGCCGACTCTGTGACTCGGTGTCACAACACGACATCGAGAGTCACGGTCCCCACTGCGTTACAGGCAACACATGAGAAGGTATGAAAAGTGACGTCTCAGCACAGCAGTCGCGCAACGTGACGCAGTAACAACGCTCCTGTGCAGCTATGAAAACACTACTGACACAGTCATAAGTTTTATTTTTTAAATGTTTTTTGGGTTTTTTTTGTAACTGCCACAGATGCAGATCCGTTTCTGATGTTTCTCCTCCGACACCGACTGTCGACACGTTCGTTCTGTCTACGTGTTTGAGTATGAGCGTCGACGCGACGCGACGCCTGAGGCTTTGAATGTAAATCCAGAGGGGGATAAGTGCGATAAAGGCGGCACCCAGGTGAATAAAACACAGGCGTTCCTCCCTTGAAGCAGCTGAAACCTCCTGAATGTGACCAAAAGGCAAATCCACCACCACCACCACCACCACCGCGATGCTTTGAAGCAGAGAACAAAACTGAAACACTCAGGCAGCCCGCAGGTTCCCAGGCAGAGACGCACGGCGGTGACATCACGTCGCTTCATCCTTAAGAGCTGTTTAATAAGAGCGAACGTCTCTGAGCAAACTCACAAATGTGACATGAAAATCCATCCCACCCCAAGCCAACAGTACATGAACTATTCATGCAGCGTATTGGCAACCAAATGGCTTTGTTTCCAAACGCTCTCCCCATAAAACTCATGTGCAGACAGGGCATATTCCTATCTACAGCCCAATTTGGCAACACACATCATCACATGTTGATGCCACTGCATCTTTTTCATTGTCTTTTTCAGTGTAGATATTTTTATTCCCAATCAGTCAATTCACATCCACTTTGAATCTGACTCAATTAACTCAGTTCTCATTTAACGACACATTAAGCCAAACAAAAAATCCTATGATTGTAGGAAAAACGTCTCAATTAAATACTGTATGGTAAAAAAAACAAAACAGAAAACAGCATGTGTGAGATTAATGAAACTTTTCCAGTGGTTTTAATGATGACGAATGGGTCACTTATTGTGGTTTACCGAGGTCAGACTCGCAGAAGCGGCCGAATGAAAATGCTCTGATCAAAGTTTATTTTACAGCGGCGGCGCAGTTTTAGGAAAAAGCTCCTCTACCCATTCATCACTGCTGGTGAGGGCAGGTGATGAATCATCCCAGTGTTTCTCTTCACACATACTGGAGAAGCCCAGTGTGGAATCATGCCAGTGTGATTCAGTCTGCTCTGTGTCCCGCCGAACGCAATGAGAGACCAATTAAAGAACGACAAATGTGAATGGTTTATGACAACAGGCCAGAAACGGTGAGTTCAAGAACACATGACTTTCTTTGACTGTTGATATCGACTTCAACCAGTCCAACGCCCCCCAGGTGTCATCATTTACCCGGTGATTACCCTGACGACGCCTGCCTCGCTGATGAGTTCATGAAAAACACCCGCTGGCTCCTGCCACGTGGCTCCTGATTGGCCAGAACGGTTTCCCAGGCAGCCTTTTAAAGTCATTGGAAGCCAATGGCCTGTAAGACCTTGATCAGAGTGCCAGTACACAGCTGTTTGTTTGGGATTTGTTGTTGATTTGGGTTGATTGAATTGATTTAAGTAGGGACACAGAGAAAAAGATAAAAAAAAAAAGTGCTTTTATTTTTATTGTTTTGGGTGTAAATTAGAGCCAAACGGCTTTTTGAGATAATAAGGACGACGTTTGAAAGGCGTTGATAAAACAGATACAGCTCGGTGTGGAAGCTGTGGCTGCTTGAAGGGGATTTCAAAGAGTCTTTGGAGAAACTCTCAGTGAAAGACCCAGTTTATCGTGCAGAAAGCGTTGTTAGGGAACAGACAGTGAAACTGCAAAAATCCCAACCAGGTGAATAAAAAGCTTCTGATGCCTTTGATAACTGGCCAACAGACACAGTGTCAGACAGGATTTTCCACAGTGTGATGAATGGATGAATCGCCCTCAACAACAACACCACTGGAAAATGACCGGAATCAGTAGAACTGGTCACTGGAGACACAGTAGAAACATTAAAGCCCGAAACACTGAAAACCCTGACCCTTGAGTTTTTTTAAAATCAATAATAATACCGTTCACAAGGTGGTGCTGTTTCTCCCACACCCAGTTAACCCTGCTCGTGGTAGTGGAAACACAGAAATGTAAAAGTCAGAGTTGCCTGTTTGTGTTTAATGCTCAGTATGAAAGCTTGTGTGTGTGTGTGTGTGTGTGTGCACGTGCGTGGCGACAATAACTTTCAGCCCCCCCTTCTGGCTCGACTGCGAGTCGTTCATTGAAAAACATCACGTGAGCCGTGTTCTTCACGGACCAGGACTTTTTCATGGACCGCGCTTGCGTTGAGGATTGATTTAGCGTGATGTGAAGAAGTCGTTCCAGTCGTTTCGCTTCCTTGTTGTGATTGTGACAGAAACTGGACAATCGCGATGTAAATAAATACAGATGAGATTGTGTTGGGAAACGCACACTGTTTGGGGACGTGTGCTCATCTGCCAACGAGCTGTAACCAGTGACAGTTAATTGCGCAGTTGTTCACAGTTGAGTTGACACAACACTTTGGGGTTTGGGTTTGGGTTGTTGGTGTCAGATCGGGGATTCTGGTGATTCACAAGGTTTGGTTCCTTCATCACACACTCATATTCAAACACCGGAGTGTGTGAGCAAAACGGACCATTTCACTGAATGGCGGTCTTCATTGGGAATAATAATGCCGCAATTAGCTTCTGTGTCCTTTTCAAACAAGCGAATATCCACAGGCCCGGACAAACCCGCCCACTGTGGTGCATCTTTGTCCTCTTCCAGTTACTGGTGCAAGAAGAAGAGACAGGAAGTGAAACATCTGAACGTCTTCGATGGTCATGTGGTCTTTGAAGTGTGTGGATGACATGAATCCAACAGAACTGGCAGATCATTATCTGCTCGTGTTTTCTGAAATGTCACATTTAGGCCGTTCGTAGAGTCTGTTTTTGTTTTTGTGTTTGGTTGCGACTGAAACACTTTTCAGAGCCTCTAATTCGGCTCTGCTAACTGATTTGGATGGTTTCTTTGTACAAGAAATCAAAAAGAGAAATCATGTGTTGATTGATTTCTGCTCTTTAGCCTCAGTGAGGCTGATGTTTTGTTCCCAACATCAGGACCAGCACATCTCAAACCATTTGGCCTCCAGTTGCCTTGTTGAGCTTCAGCAATGTCGGTGTAAGTTGATGGACGTCAACAGCTTTCAAAGGCAACACGTTGCACTGAGGCTTTTAACGCAACTTGGCCTGCCTGTGTGTTGCTGCTTCAGCAGTGATTCCAGTGTAAGTTCATGTGTGTTGCACTTAGAGATTCTCTGATAATGGCTGCTACCTGGCAATAATTTACCACCGAGAGGCAAGATTGACATGATGGGTTTTCAGAAGAGGGACCTGCCAAGCCTATCACATACTGTGCGTATATATATATATATATATATACTGTGTGTGTGTGTGTGTGTGTGTGTGTGTGTGTG
The DNA here is from genome assembly GCA_016785345.1 of Trinectes maculatus. Lineage (NCBI taxonomy): Eukaryota > Metazoa > Chordata > Actinopteri > Pleuronectiformes > Achiridae > Trinectes > Trinectes maculatus. Next base: position 280,746 of record JAFBJQ010000726.1, on the reverse strand, counting down.
ACCAGTTACCTGATGAATAAATCACCAATAAAAAATTAAAAAGAATCATTGCATTATTTACTCACACACATGTAAATAACGTTGAGATGTTTTCTACGTTCTGTGAAACCTTCAACATCACAGCAGCACACTACTGTATAGTCCTGTTTTTTGGGACCCCCCCACCCCACCCCCACCCCCGCGCTTCTGCTATTGACTTCACTTCGGATCTTTTTGCAAACACATCCCAGGGGACACACACACACACACACACACACGCACACAAACACACACCCCTGTGCTTCACCACCAGCCAGTCACTGCAACATCAACAGCGCCAGCTGAGCATCCGGCACTTGGCACATCACGCGCAACATTGCGCACAGACACAGACACAGACACAGTCACAGCGGTTCAGGGACGGAGCTGACTGCTCCGTTCACCACACACGCGTCTCCTGACGTGACGCTCACACTGAGGCGCTGCAGTCAGTGAGTGGACTCACTGCTGCTTCCTGCACTGCGCCCGACTGTCATACGCGCAGCACGGGGACCAGACAGCATCCAGCCCGGCTCTCATCCAGCAGCCTGCCCATCATTCAAACACCAGGAGCTGGAACCTGGAGCTGGAACCAGGAGCCGGAACCTGGTTCCGGCTCCTGGTTCCAGCTCCTGGTTCCAGGAGCCACTGAGAGAAAGTGCGCGCACTTCTTTCCGCTCGGTGCCAAATTCCGCGGGGGGCGCAAACGCGCACACGCAATTAAAACTCCCCTCTTGCGAGCGCGCGCACGCGCTCACGCGCCCCTCAGACTGCCGTTTGTTTACCGGTTCCCGGTCAAACGCACGTCCGTGCGTGCGCCGGGCGGAGGGACGCACGGCCGCGCCACGGACAGTCTCAGTCTCGCGCTCAGGTGCGGCGCAAACTTATGCGCAATAACACCCGCATGCAGGGAATAAAGAAAACTTGCCTCCCGCGTCTTACCTGTGCTCGTGCGCTCCCCTGAATAGACATGTCAGCTGATCAGTCCGACGCGTGCACGTGCTGGAGTTAGTCCCTCGTCCTGCGTCTCTGTCCCCGCTGCTGTCCTCATCCTCTCCGGGGCAGAGCCGGACTGCGCCGCTGCCGAGAGCCGAGACTCCCCCACTCTCCCCGTGCGCGCGCGTGTGTGTGTGTGTGTGTGCGGCAGAGAAGGACGAGCGATGCGTGCGCGCGGATCTCTCCGCCGAAGCATCCTCCAATCCTGCCCCGCTACTGCGGCGGCTCAGGCGGAGGAAGGCAGCTGATTGGTCGGTTCTCAAATCAATCCAGGCTTTTCAGTGACACACACACACACACACACACACACACACACACACACACACACACACCGTTTTCTCCATTATCTCCATCTCCTCCTCTGCTTCCGTCTTCCTCTGTTAACACGTGATTATATAAGATAGTGATCAGGAGGCGATATGTTATCCCCATCTCATTGTCACACACACACACACACACACACACACACACACACACACACACACACACAGTGTCCCAGTAGGATTCAGAGCATCAGTGGAGCTACAAAAAACAAACAAACAAACAAAACAACAACAAAAAAACACTTAAAACCTGAAAATGCAGGAATGTACCTTTAATTAGGCTTAAAAAGCGGCTGAGCGTTGCCTCTGGCTCCGGCTCTGGACAGAGGAACACACTGATGTTCAGAACCTCAGGAGAAGCTCCACACTCTCACTGTAGTTTCATCTCTTTTCAGAAGCCAAACTTGGAGATCAGTGTTTGAACCCGTCTTCAGTCTCAGGACTAAAACTGCAATTTCTCCATTTCACAGTCTCGTGTGAGCTTAAAATATTGTTTTATATATATTTAAAAAAAAATGTTCAACATGAATCCTTTTTGCTCTCGGTCTTGGTGGAAAATAAAATATTCCAGTCATCCCTCTGACTGGATATGAGTCGATGGCCAACATGAGCACGCAGAGGGAAAGAAATGATGGAGCCTGAGTCCTGCTCATAAAATCATGATGTTTGCGTTGTGTAACCGGGACACAGACGTTTGATATTTCTCTGCCTGTTCAATTCCGGGTGTCCCAAATTTCCCAGTGACTGTATCATTCATTATTCACAAGACGGAAACGTCGACTCCCCTTCGGAAAGCCATTAGAGCGACACAGAGATCCTCCAGTGATCAAACACTTTTATGTTTGCAAAAAAAAAAAGAGAGAGAGAGAGAGATTTTGGAGCCGGGAAGTTTTAAGTGTTACTTTCATCCTCTGAAATCTTAATAGCACCATCAGCAAAGTGCAGCCGCCAATTACAGCGGTGAGCTGAGAGGAGGTGGGGGAGAGCGAGGTTATCGCCTCAGCAGCGAAATTCAGGGGAAATGACACCGTGAGTCACTAAATTGAATTAGCTCAAGTCGGGACGAGTCGTTTATGTGTTTTAACTTAGCTGAAGACAGACAGCGTGATCTGTCTGTCTGTCTCTGGATGCTTTTTATAGTTGTGTAATTAATACCTGACGAGTTGGCCTGGGTGGTTTGTTCAGCCAAAGACCACTTTTTGTACAGATGTGTTGCAGATGTTTGTATCTGCGGCCACGTCGACACATCTGGACTCACACACAATCACACCAACACCAACAAGCCAGTATCACAGTGTTAGCCGTCGCATGCTACAACAAAACACAACTCTACACAAATGACTCATTATGATTCATTAGTAAGTCAATATGATCCCAGTTTAACCTGCAGCTCTGTGCCCTCACACGTCTTGGCCTGTTTCCTTGTCTCCTTGTTTCCTTGGCTTCCACCCTCCCTGACCAGCACTTGGCGTCTCTGCGTTTCCTCCTGGTGAGTCCGCGGACTCATCCTTTAGCACGCTATTCTGTTCCCTTTGACTTTCAGCTCTCTCACTGCCTTCTTGTTCCTGTCAATCAATTAGTCAGTCGGTCACTCGCTACCTCACCTCACACACACACACACACACACACCCTGGGGCCAGCTGTTGCGTCTGCCTATTCAGCCATGCTTTAGCTCTCTGTGGATCCAAAGGGAAACTTGATGAATAATGAACGGAGCAGTGAAAGGGGCTGCTGGGGGTGGAGGATGAAGTGATGGGCAGCGCCAGAGCGAGGGAGAGGGAGAGAGAGAGAGAGAGAGAGAGAGAGAGGCCCTTCAGGACCGGGACATGATGGAGAGATGGAGGGAGGGCAATTAGGCGGCAGAGGAGACACGAGGAGAATGGAGGGTGATGCGTCATAGATGAGAGGAGGAGGAGGAGGAGAGGGAGGAGAGGGAGCTGGAGGTCCATAAAGTAAAGTGTGCTTGCTAAGGAGACAGATTAGGCATCGGAGGCGAGCGGGAGGATGAGAGTCAGAGGGAAGTGGACATGGAGAGGCAGAGGTCTCAAAGACGTCAGAGGCTCATCAGCACGCCGCCTGCAGCTTCATACATCATCCAGGCCCAGTTCTGTTCTCGCTCCCTGGACCGTCCACGTCCACAGACGCCATCAACAACACCATGACAGGACGTGGACGATGAAGAGGAAAAGTCACGGAAAACAGAATCGGACTTGGTGATGAAGGCAGTATTTTGACCCCCCACCCCCATCCCCCCTTCTTAAAATGATTGCTCCTGGTATTTGTGGAATTTCAAAGGGAGCAATTTACTTCCATTTACTTTGTGTACTTTGTGAAAAAAAAAAAAAAACTGCTGAGCTGCAGTAACGTTAGCACCAGGAGAGTCATTAGTGGGAGACTTGGGTCGGGACTTGGGAGACGAGGGTTGAGGTGGAGAACTTTCACAGAGAAACATAAAGGTCCAGTACGAACCTTGTTACCTGTGACCTGTGGTTTTCAGCCTGGGGTCAAATTCCTGACCTGAATCACTGTCACACCCCACCACTGGCTGTGTCCGTGTTTGTGCAGTGTTGTGTACATCGACTGAGCAAATGTCAGTCTTGTTTCTCATATTGAAACATTTAAATGATGCATAGGCTGCTTATCTACGTCCAGAGCCCAGATATCAGGTATCCCGAGGCCTCCGTGTGTGTGTGTGTGTCACAGTGGGAACGTCATACGGGTGAAAGACAAAACCCCACGCTAATAGCTGACATCCTCCATGACTGCATCACGTCTATCGCCTTTCACTCTGTAAAAGCCCGGACAGCGTCTCACCGCGCCCGAGTTTGACCCGGTTGGGGTTGAGATAACAGAATAATAAAAAAAAAACAATGGGGTGTTTCGCTGATGGTTTATTAATGGGGACGTCCCCGCGTTGTGCGAGTGTGAAACTGTGTAAACACAAATGCTTCTCCCTGACAACAAGCCACACACTGCTTTAAGCGTTCCTCCACATCGATCCACTCGGCCATTTCTCTGCATGATGTCCGTTTCCTTGACGGGGTTTTAATGACAGGTCACTAAATCATTCCACCACTGGGGCTAATTGCTGAAGAGCCTTTAACGATACCCTGAGATCACAGTGGTCTGTGGACGAGGCCGCCAGCCATTCACTTATGACCACATTTTTTTGTTTGTTTGTTTTTAAACAGTACAACCTGGTTCCCACACACACACACACACACACACACACACACACACACACACACACAGTTCGCCTCACGCAACGCATCTAATTTATGTGGTTGATGAGCATCAAGGTTACGCCGCACCCCGCTATTAAAAATCCATACAGCAGATCCACGCTCCCCATGCGGAGTCTGCTCGTCTCCCTGAACACAGCCAAAACAAACCGCTGCTCAGGAACCAAACAAATAGCTGCTTTGGCCGCCGACTAACAACGCATATTGGTTCCTCGTTGTGATGCATCCGGCGTCTTCGCTGAAGAATACGCAGCCTGTCAAAGGCCAATGCTGAATCTCACGCACAATGGTTTATTCAGTCCTCTCGCTCAGTCATATATATATAAAAAAATACGATTAGTATTTGTTGACATTTTAAATCTGCAGTGAATTAACCGTATTTTCTACCTGATATTCCACTTCCTGTTTGACTTTTCTATAAACAAATGGAAACTCTGTATTTCCATGAAAGTAATTATGGATTCGTTAGATCTGATTTACAATCCAGAGAGAAAGACTGCTGGGTGAGTGGGAGGGAAATGTCAAGACTCAATCTGTTTAACACGAGGGGGTCGAAGGCGGGAGTTTACATGTAGTGTCGCTTATTTATATCCAACGCACGCACGCACACACACACACACACACACACACGCACACACACAGAGACAGAGAGAGAAGCAGAAAGTAAGTGCTAATCACACCTGATGTGAACTTTCACATGTTTGATTGGAAAACGAAACAAGAGGCACGATAAAGACAACATCCATTCCATTTCGCCCACGCGTCAAGAGGCACCGTGGGGCTCGGCTCCGTTTCGCCGAGCGATGACTAAACACAGGAAGTGGCTTTGAGTGGTGAGACACTGTCAAGACGTCTAATTCATAATGGGTCAAGTGCACTCTGAACGAGTGATGGAGCAGCTGCTAATGAAAACCAGAGGTACAGCGAGAAAAGTGTCATTTAAAGACACTTAAATCCATATCAAACTTAACTACGGCTGCAGCTGACGAGTTTTTCTTAATTAATGCGATTGTTGTGACTTTCGACGGTGACACAGCCCCAACCACGCAAGTAATGCACTGATTTGCAACAGCGGCGTCTGTACCAACTCTGTGTTGTGGAAGAATATGATAGTTTGGATTAAAAACACCGGCAGGCGAAATAATTTGTTTTCCTCAACAGTCCAGACCAATTCAGCTCTGCATAAATACTGTTTTCAGGGTTAGGGTGTAAGGAAGGAAAAAAAAAAAAAGGCAAAACACAATTTCCCCTTAGACCAAGGTTGTGTTTTCAAATTGCTTGTTGTGTCCAAATCGCAGTCCAGCAGTGATATTCAATTTACAAAGATCTCTACGATACCAAAAAAAAAAAAACCCTTTGAAATCTGGCCAATATTTGACCAGTTTTGTATAAATAATAATAATAATGATCAATACGGGTCAGGAAAAACAGACGATATTAATGCAACTATAAGTAAATGACTCATTATGATTCATTTGTATGTCAGGCGAGGCACAGAGGTTTGTTTACGCCGCTGTGCAGCACGATGCCGTGCACACACACGATAAGCAGAGGGAAAGGAGAATATTGATGGTTTACAGTGACCTTGAAAAGCTCTCTAATGCACAATAAGTCCAGCTCCACTCCACACTCATTCCCGTCATACCTTAAGGCTTAACCAAGGGGTCAAAGGTCTCTCTGTGGGATACCCAGACACACTGACAACCTTGATGAGAGTGTCTTTGAGCTGGACGAGAGCAGCAGAAATTCCTGAAATGCCGGATTTGTCCTCCGCCTCATCCAGAGGGACGGACGGACGGAGGCTCCACATCTTATTAAGCCTCGATCAGTGGAGACTTTGCAGAGAACTGACTCTGGGAGCGCGGTTGTTTTCATGTAGAATTAGAGGCTGCACAGTGGAGCAGGTGGAGCAGGTGGGGCCTGTTACAAAAACTGCAGGACTGTGAGTTGTAAAGGAGATTGTGCGATCACAGTGAGAGTCCTGCATGACGCGTCGCTTTATTTCCCCGTGCTTTCAACCCCACAGTTCCAGTGAAATAAAATGTTAATGCAACACCACTTAATGACAATTGAGACAATTGTGCGCTTCCGACTTAATGGCCTTGGCTTTGTGCACGGGCCTAAACGCTTGCCACAAATGGTTTTCCCTCGTTGTGCAAGAACCCCGACTGCAGCCAACTTCCAGTATCCTCTGGAAAGAATTCCCAGAATAGATGGAGCTGTTGTGTGGCGCATTGTGGCACCTTAGGGACCACTTTTGGATGATGATATCACCGACTATTCAGCAGCATGAGTTGGATCACACACCTCAATCATCACAGCACTGATAATATGGAATTATTACAGTTACAATAAGATAAGTGTCAATATTATTTGATTCTAAAAGTAGCAAATCTGCACAAAAAAGAATATTGCTATATATTATTACATACAAGTACTATAGTATTTTATTAATTAAGTAGTCTCTTGTAGTGAAAAGGATGTAAATATCACTTTTCTTCTGTGTGAGCGACCTTCTTCTAAAAACCATGTTGGTTCAGTTGTGGTGTTGTTTTTCAGTTTCTCACTCATATATGAAAGGTCACATTGTTATTTCTGTAACAACCCTCAGCCATTGATTTGTGTGTGTGTGTGCGTGTGTGTTGGGGGGGGGGGGGGGATGGATGGAGGGGGGGTAGACCTTCTTTTCAGTTATACTTTCTGTCTGACAAGACTGAAATGTGGCTGGGGATGAATTATTTAACATTTCATGGTGTGGTGTGCACCATTAGATGGTTACCGTGCTGTGAAGTAATGTTTTGGGTGACATTGCAGGTGGACCACAGTCACAGCCTTCTTGCAGTTGTGCTTCCATGAGAGTGAGTAATGGTGGATTTGCAGCCAGATAATAAAATTATAACAGTATGTCACAAACTGTGGACGTTCAGGAGGTTAATCTCCGGTACAGTCTGCTCCTGCCTCTGGCACCGCCTCAAGGAGCTTTGTCCTCCCATGCATAAGGATCTCATTTATAGATCCACTGGAACCAATCAGCGCTCACTCAAAGACTTTCAAAAAAAAAAAACAACCAGAAAACAAAACGCTGTGACTTTTCACATGACACTTTTTCCAATTTATGGTCGTTGTTTGACAAAATAATCAAAATATGTAGATGGTGCGATTTTGCCAGACAAACATATTGATTATTATTATTGTTCCACTGGATTTGCCATAAAGGAGGAAAATCTCTCTTTTCACTGTTTATTACTATCAAGTTATTATCAACGCACGCCTTCACTTCCTCCAGCTCCTGGACGACCGCTGGTACGGTGCAGCGGTTAGTGGAGCAATGATGGAAGTGGACAAACCTGCTGTTTGTGCAAAGAACTTGGTTCCTGTCCCTCAGAGGCCACAGACCCAGCACACACACACACACACACACACACACACACACACACACACACACACATACGAATCGTCATCACAGACAACGTCCGAATAAAAACAAGAACGGCGTCCATTATTTACGTCCTAATCGTATGCTTGTTTATTAGCATTGTTGTCGTTGTCACTTTACGGCTGCTTGTGACTCACTTTGCCCTTTGAATCATTGATGTGATCAATACTGGGGTTCGAGCGCTGCAGCCGTGGATGAAATACGAGTCGCAGCTTTAATGCCACGGCGGGCGCGGCGACCACGAGGCATTGAATCATTCATAATAATAGCTGGATGAGAGACGGCGTGGCGGACGATGGTTAACATCTGATGCATTAAAAAGCATGCAGCAGGAGAAGTTAGGGCCGCGGGGTCAACGGCCTCGTGGGAGAGCTGATCACAGTCGGTATCCATGACTCCACGTTGTTTAAATGCACATGGGTCAGAGGTAACGCACACACACACACACACACTGGAAACAGTATGCATCCAGAGCAATCCCATCATACTTCACTACCATTTCATTAAATGGTTCTGGAAGAGGCAACTGTTTTTACAATTTCTTTTTTTTTTTTTTGAAAACTAAGGCTATTAAAAAAAAAGCTAACCCGTCGCAAAAAAAAAAACAAGCTCTCTGACTCTTTCAGTGGATCCTATGTGCCACAGAAAGTGAAGCTAACATTGTGCGACAGATGAAATTGCAATCTTTGCTCTGAATTGCACAACTGGACACTCGGGGAATCGTAGCATTCAAGGGACCAATTAGCGTGACGTCCCCGTACAGCTGACGTCCCATTTAGTCTCTGTTTCAGCTCGTGTCCCACACAGCAACAAAGCGATATGAGCGACAATAGACCTGAGGGTCGTTCTCCACGTCCTCTCATGATGATTAATAAACACAGTTTGGACATTGGACATGGACACAGCTTCTCTCTCATGGCGCTGAGTCAAGAGCATTTGACGAAACATGAGGTGACTGAAAGGGATTCGCCACCAGGAGACGGGATGGAAGTCGCCCGAGGCCCGAGCCGGGCTGTTTAGTGGAAATTGACACTGTCAGATGTGGTTCACGGAATGAGAACGCGATGTGGAGACACCTGCGTCACTCACATTGTCTCAGGCTGCGAAGAGAAAACTCACTGACTTATACGACAAATACGTCGCTATTGTTGTAAACAAACAGCGACGTGTTTGTTGTACAACAGACGCGATACAAAGTTACCACAAATTTGTTACTCTGTCAACTCAAACGACAAAACAAACAGGAACCAGAAAAAAAAAACGGCCATTAGTGTGTCTCAACGAGATAACAACGCGTTATCGCTCCAACCGCTCGCTGGGTTAGTTGTTGTCTCATGGCCACTAATTAATATTCTAATTAATGTTTCGAAGTGTCCCTGCTTTCAACATGTTGGAATAAGAAACTTGACTAATTATTTCAACCTCTATGAAAAACTCATAAAAGTCCAAGTGCTGTTTCATGAGCAGAAGAACAACTTCTGACCCGAGACGATTTGTTGTGTGCGTACACTCAACAACCTCTTCTTGTTGTGAAGATGGTTCTGATAGAAACCAAACCAAGAGGTGTCAGTGACCTGTTCTATGGCTCAAGGCTCATTGGCAAAGAGAAAAACAAAAACCATAGTGAAGTGGTGAAGTTTAACTGCCAGTAAATAAAAACAAAAAAAACACCACAACCAAAAACAATGACTTTGGATTATTGTTCAGCATCTTCATGAAAATAAAGGTCTGTATCTGTTTATTAATAATAAAGTTTTGGTTACAATGTGTTATAACGATAGAGAGAGGTAGAGCGAGAGGGAGAGAGAGAGAGAGAGGGGGAGGGAGTCTCCATAATCTTTGAACAACAGGAAGCTATCCCACTGAGAAGTTCTCCATTCTGTATGCGGCTCCTGCTTCTGGCTTCTGGTCCTCCACACACTGTTCCTCAGCAGGCGCCGCTCATTACGTTCCATAGCACTAAAGTGCGCTTTAAATTCACCGAACCTGTGTCACCTACACAATCGAAACCAGCTGTGTTGACCGACGTGCCGGCTGTGACTCAGGGGTGTATTGGAAAACGATAAAAGACTCATGTCAGCAACAGAAATGTTATATCAGCATGGAATCCTCCATCCTTCCCATAATGGATTTCCAGTCATGTGACTGGTTACAGCATATGGAAACGCACACACACACACATATACACACACATATACAGGGGGTCCTCGAGTTACGGCGGAGATCCATTCCTGAGAATGTGTTGTAACCGAATTTTGACGTAAATCGGAACATACATTCATATGTAAGGTAGATACTAAGTTGTGCCACTAGATGTCGCTACAACACCACGCTAAAATAAGAGTTTACTGTGGACAATTGCCTTTTTGTCCCTCTTGACACACTGTGGGGGTTGATATCGCGAGTGTAATGAGCATTTCCTTTAGATTTCTGATATCAACCGTGTAGACCCTGTGTTGTGAATAAACCTACGGTGTCGCCACGATCCCGAACGCATCTGTGTCCGTGTGCATCTCCTTACCGCCAGCCGGCCATTTCACAAACCTACGGTATTGCCACGATCCCGAACGCATCTGTGTCCGTGTGCATCTCCTTACCGGCTGCCGCTGCACCCCCCGCCAGCCGTCCATTTCACATAAGTAAACACAAGGCAGAGTAGCCTAGCTGTGCTGTGGAGGTGTTGGAGAGCCGGCACCAACTAGTTCCTGTGCGAAGTCTGTACATATTTACGGGGCAAACCGCTTAAGCCGAAACAAGGAAGTTCACGGGAGATGTGTCGTAACCACGAAAACAACGTAACTCGCGACCGTCGTATATATATATATGTTATGATATCTTCTAAGGTCTGACCCATCAGCAGATGCCGGGTGTTAGCATAAATGACAGATCATAATGGGTGTTGCTCCTTTACAACAGCTGCTCATTCTTATTCCTCCGCTGCAGTGGGAGACTGAGCAGCAGCACAGAGAAGGATGTTTGTAATAATTCCAGTGACCCCCCCCCACCCCCCATTCTGACTGCAGACTACTACTAAGTGACAAAGAGCTCAATGTTGATGCCCATTCATAAAAATCACAATTCTCATACTGCAAGTAATCTGATCAAGCGACATATGTACTACACATACGTCATAAAACACGACGGCTCCCAGGTTGTGGCTAAGATATTATGATTCGGTGTTTCTGTGGTATCGTTATAAACATTATGGCCATATGCAAATGCACTTTCTAATTAGCAGCAGAACTTTTTATGTGAAAATGAAGCACAAATAATGTTTTTTTTTTGTTTTGTTTTTGATTATGTAAAGACTCAGGCGTAGATCAGACTGTTAAAGCGGCTGAAGCAAACATATGAAAATGACACATCTGTGGTGTTTTTGTTCTGCTGAAACCCAACAAACAACACCACACGCCACCCCCACCCCACTACCCCACTGCCCCACCCCCCCGCCCGCTTGTGGGAAATATCATTATCTAATGAGAGCAATGTTTGGGGAGGCTGGAAAAGAGCTTGATGAATATTTTAAAAGCCGCTGGCTCCAGCAGCTATTTACCAGGAGCTCGTTTCAGTTGGGTGAAGAGAAGAATATTAACAAACAGGGAGGTGGGGGTGGGACGGTTAAGGCATGTGGTTGATTCCCGTGGTGGTAATCTCTGCACGACACACCTGGTATTAGAGAATCAGGAGCGTATCACCAGCTAATCCAGCTTGTGTGTCTCGCTGACAGGAATGTGTCAGCGTCTGCTGCTAAACATGGCCTCCAGCCAGTGTGCTGCGGGACGGCGGGGAGAACCTGGTGGTCCAAGCCACTCACGCACCTCAACAAGCAGCTCAGTCAAGTCCTAGTTGGTTGGACCGCCAATAGGTGGATTATAAACAGAGCGATGATGGATACCCTGCGAGTGTCACTTCTCTGTTCCCGTAGTTTGCATTTCACGTTTTTGGTGGCGCCCAAACTTCTTAAGCTAAGAGCTGAGCTCGCCGAGACGTTGAACGTCTAAATCACATGAGATCGATGGAGAGATTGTGAGCCGTTGCGGCTCCCTCCGATCAGAACGCAGTAGTTATTTTACACGCTGTTTCCAGGAGAAACTATGATACGAGCTCACGTTTCACTCTGACCAGAAAGAGCCAGAATCCACATACAGGGAGTAAAGGCCGGGAGGAGGCGGAATTCCAGGCGCCCGCTCCGGGCTGGAGACTCTCTTCAGATCGAGACAGGAGAATTACGGCATCGGGTCTGTGAACTCCACCTCTTAACTGCCTTGACTCTTAACACAATAAATACTGCCCACCCACTGCAGCCCTGCGGCACTGTGACACAACACCACCACAACTGGTGCCACATCTGGTTCACAAATATTTAAATAATAACGAATGAAATCGTTTAAAAATTTGTTTACATAAAAAACTAAATTGAAAAAAAAAACTGTGCTTCTACAAAGAGTAACTTGTAAAAAGTAACTTGTGTATCTGTGAAAGTTAAACGCTGGATAAAGTGCAGTTGTATCAGATTTATCCAATTAACTACAAAAAGGGCGGAAAAAAATTAAAGGAAAAAACTTCAATTGTCCACAACAAGAAATTAGAATTAAGTTTGAGATTTGTGAGTTAATGACAGACGTCTCTCTCTCTCTCGCTCTCTCAGTCCAAACAATGCCACAGCAGCTGAGCCCAGTCATTTTCAATCCGGTTTGCTAATACAGCCGTTGCGTTGTGAGGGCATCGTCTTAATCTCTTACCTCATTAGCTGGATAATGTGCAATAAAAGTCTCATTCCGGGCTCAGAGGCGGAGAGTGTTGACTTCAGAGTCCGGCGTTATTGCCGGTGGCTCGATGCTCCAGTCCCACATGAGCAGCATCAGCAGCAGAAGGCTAGTTGTGCGAAACACAACACACTGCGCTGCATGTGTAAGACCGTGGGCTTTGTGTTAATACCGGGCCAATCCTCAGTTCTCAACATGGGAACATGAACACTAGGAGACTGTCAGACATAATTCTGGACACTCAGCCAGAAGATCTAGACAAAACAGATCCAAACTATCCAAAGCATGAATTTCAAGATTAAATGTCCCCTGAGGATAGATAATACAATAATCTAATTCTGATTAATTGCTATAAACAATGGAAATATCTATGTGGGATCATTCTGATTCAGCTGATAAGCCCTGATGTAACGCTCAGAAATAATTAATATTTTAATCTATATGTATCTATCTGTATATTCAAGCCTTTTTCTACTTTATTTCAAAACGCATTTGCAACATGTTTGTGCTAATCAGCCCCAATGCTCCACATCTACTTTGAGTTAGCGTATATCGACAGCTGATTGTGCTTCACACTGTGAATCTAAATGCATGGCTGTGCAGTATATATTTACCACAGAGTGCAACTCTGTCTTGAGCACGCTGAAAGTCAGTCTGGCTAATGTCAGACGTATGATTTCTAAAACAGAAAATAGCAGACGTTAATAAAAGTAGTTTCAGAAAATGACATAGCTTTTGGATGGGTTTGTTGTGTTGCATTGAACACGGAGGTATCATCAGCGCCATCAACACATCAAATGAAATACCGACACGCCCCACATCAGAGTAACCGTCCATCCTGAGATGTGCAATCACTTGTCAAACATAATGTACATGGACAGAAACGCAGCGTCTCATCGATCCAGTCCCAGGGGTTGATTCAAACTGTTCCATACCACTAAGCATTAGAGCTGAGAGCCAGTGCCCATATCACTTAAAACATTCTGGTGGTAATTAACAAGCTAGATGTTGAATCTCGGACAGTTTAGGATACTCCGTACAGACACTCTCCCCAAGGCTTTACCCGCTCCAGAAATGTTCTGTAGGAACGCCTGTGCTTCTGCTCCGTCTGTCCCAGTGATCTTCAGGAGGAATGGCCCTGAAGAGATAAGGCAGCCGGACAATGAGCACGTCCACCTGGCGAGACGAGATGCTCCATCACAGAGCCCAGGGTTAGTAAAGGTGGCAGTGGCCTCTCCCAGCTTCCTGCATTGAAGACGTGCCATATCCCCAATGGTCCCTGGCAGATACAGAGGAACTCCGGCCTCACTAAAGGCCACTGACTGCAGCGTCTGACTTTTATTCTCAACTCAAGGATTCTCAATTAAAGCTGCACTCAGAAAGAACGTTATGTAACAAGGACACGGTGTCGTGATGTCATGGAGCTGAACCACAGGCCCAGGAGAGGCGCAGTACTGGCCTGGGCCAGTGGTGGTTCAGTGTTACCGACTGAGGTAGAACTATAGGAAACAATATGTATATAGGAAAAAAAAAGCCTGATTCTTGGACCACAGCCGTAACCTTTAAAACAACAGTGTTCTGTCATATCACCAGAACGTCACTGCATCAAGAACGTACTCAAGGTCGCCAGGAACGAATCACCAGGGCAAAGTCATAATTCAAGGTTTTTCAGGTTCGTCTGGATAAAGAAGACAGAGCATATTGCAGCGTTTAATAATATAAAAAAGAAAAAAACTGCACATTGACCCCAAATGTTGACACGGCACCATTTTGATTCTCTTTGCCAATTGGGTGTCACCTGATGTTCTTTGCCTCTAGGTGGCAGATTTTCTAAATATAGAACTGGCGTGACAGTGATTGAGCGTCTTCGCCGTGGGTGAAACCAGTTAAATGTAAACAAGTGCGCCTGTTCGTTCCCTGAGTTTTCGTGAGATGGAAACGCAAATCTAATAGAAGCAAACCAAATCTTCCGAAGCCAAATCACAAAGTGGAATCTGCAAACAGAGACGTTGTCTCCCGCGCCTCGAAAACTGGGAACGTGCTGATTAGCTGAATGAATCTTAATAAAACCGTGATGTCAAGTACGACCCACAGGCAGACAGGGAACACAAACACCTCTAAATCTCCTGAACTGCACTGAGCACATGCTCCGTCCACAGAGAGAGAAGAACCCGCCACATTAGATTTTCTCCTTTTCCGGGGGTTTCGGTGTATTGATGTTTAAGTTGACATTTAAAACTTTTGACAGGTTCATCCTCTGGAGACTTTCCAACTAGAGAGAAAGTTCCAGCTAACGTGGGTCTAGTTCTATCTGGAGGAGAGACATTTTGCGTGGTGGAAGCGGCGTTTGATGCAGATCCATTGTTTGCCTCTTTTTGATTGGACTGGCTCATCATCAGACATCAGCGTGTACAGTGGGGGGGGGGGATTACAACACAGGCACTTCAGCAGCTGTATGTAAATGGGCTGCTCATGCTTCAGAAGGCTCCTGGTTGAGAGCCACGTTTGAAGACACGGACATAGTTTTCCGATTTGCATTTTCCAAATAAAATCAAGTTGTGGTTTAAATTGTCGTTTATTCACTTTCTCCAGCTGAATAATCGGAACAATTAAAATAAATCAACATGCCATCGTCATCCACCACCATCTTTATTTAGCTTTACGGCACCGTTGTATAAATCACATCCTGAAATCGAACATGATCAAAAAACATTGTTCTAAAAAAATGCCTTCGTTCAACAAGTGTGTTGTAAATATGACAAGTAAATATATAACAAGTACATTCTAGGGAATATGTGTAAGGAATTTTGCTTTGAGTGACTCTTGGCATTGCGTTCTTTGCCTCGGTTGGGGAGGAGTTGTTATAGAAACGTGTCGTCCAGTGTTTAAATCACGACAGATGGCTCAGGAAGAGACGCAAGAAGTAGGTAATCTGGATTTATGACCTTGCACACATGCTGAGTGCGGGGGCATCTGCGGTGATGAAAATGGCAGCTACTTTAATGAACGCCGGAACTTTGCACCGAGATCTCATACAGAGAGAGGTTGTAGAATTACAGCACATTAACACCAAGGTTACGCCTCCGGCGGCCTCGCGTTCGACCCCGCAAACACACAGCAGCTCTGAATCACTCTCAGAGATGATCCAGCGTGTTCTCCACCACACATCCAGATGCCATTCCCTAGAAAAGAAATCAAAATAAATTCTTTCTTTTCTTCGTATGTTCACGTGACATATGAAGGGGAATATCTCTGCTGAGTCGTGCTAAATGTCCCTGCTCTTTTGGCAACATCTCCGAAAGTTGTAGAAAGGAGTGAGGTGAACTGAGGTATTTGGCTCCTGTTCTCTCCACAAAGCTTTAATTTGGTTTGACGACCATAACACACAATCCAGACTCTGAGATGACAGAGAGTCTGGTATAGAAACTGAATCAGAGCATCCCTAATGAGGGCTTTGCATGCAGACTAACAACCACCACCTAAGACGACTGATACATACGTCTGATGATGAGCCTCCTGCTCTATGCTAAAACCTGGTTTGTTAAAAATGTGGTGGTAACGTTTGTTGAAGTTTGGGGTCTCTGAAGTTCTTTTGAATGCAGCGTGGTGGTGATGAGCTCCCATTTTGTCCATTTTAATTATGCTTAAAGCTGGAAGCTCAGTGACTAATTGGTTGCTAAACGGCTCAAACACAAACAGATTCAGATTGTTTTTCATCGGGGGAAGAGACAAATGCAAACAACATCATCCATTTGATCTGCGACTCTTTGATTCGGAATCAGGGGCCTCGATCAGAACAAAGCCAAACCCTCATTAGTGATCTGAGCTGTCAGAGCTCCGGCAGTCATTTCCCACTTCGACTCATTAAACTGTGAGTTACATCCACGCCTCTGGACATAAATAAAAAGTTTTGATTCACCGAGTCCATCATGATGCCGTTATTGCAGATTTTCTGACCACAGGACATGATCAATGAACGACAAGGAATTTTGATTAGAGACCAAAATGATTTTCAGTGCAAAGATTACTGTTGACTAAGTGCAGCAACATCACCATTTCTTACATTTACTAAGTGTTTAGTAATAATAGCAGTAATAATTAATCAAGTCACCCTGAACCTACAGGTATAATAGTGAGATACTGACAACGTGTAGTTGTAGCATCGATTTGGGTCCAGTTGTTCACTTCTACAGTTGTAGAAGTTTCGTGTGGGATTCTGTCGTCCTTTTATGGCCCTGAAGGACTGAGACCACACAGGGAGGAATCTGCAGGATTTACAACACATCGGGAATATTGGTAACATTCCTCTTCTGCAACACAGCGAGCTGATGCAGCGTAAATTAACGGAGCCTAATCTGAGCCCGCTGACAACACCTTCGCCCTGAAAAGTGATCCATAGATGGCAGGCCGTGAATCTGGACCGATAAATACCCTCTGCTCTATCAATTGTGCGCAGCCTTCTCCAGTCAGACGTGGTTTATGCGATGTCTCAGTGGGAGCCGCAAACTTGGACGAGGAACAGTGTGTTTTCCTGACACAGAAAGGACCCTGTTGTCGTCGCTTCAAACTGCAGAAGTGAGTCATAAAGCTTTTGGAAACAACCATCCGTCTCCTATCTTTCACATCTCGGGAGGGAAATGAGGATGCTTCTAATTCTCTATGTCTGGTTGCCAAGGGTGTTAGGTCAGCATTGTGTAATTTTTTTTTCTGATGGCTGGTTTGTTAAGACGACTTTAATAACCACTTGGAGAGAGAGATATCAATTTTTTTTATTGTGATGATAAATAAGAATAAGTGTGAGACCAGATTTTCGGACAAACTTTCCATCTATGCTTTTATTTAAGGATTCGGTTCCCTACTACTGCATCTTGGGAAAATGCATACTACCCAACATTCTGAGCTGTCACAATGCGTCCTTCACTCTTTCACCCTCCTTGAGGCGCAATTACTGCTGATGAAGATCCAATGCGAGCTGTGTAACTGACAATCAAGCCGGGGCAAAGTCGATCTCGTCTAATTGGTCTAAAAAGTCTCCGCGGAAGCTGCAGCAGCTCGGAGCACCTCCGCCTTTATTTGTGGAATTCCACCCTCTCGGTTTGAGCCGCTCACTGCAGGACAGTCACGTCATCCGGGGTGACTGCAGCTCCCTCCATCAGCGTGGGTCTGCATGCCGAATCCGGAGGTAATGATACCTCGCCTCTTACGATTCGACAGCGAGGGCACCGCTACATGACATGTGCTTGAAATGTGCTGTAAAGGGGGTGAACTAGCTGTCAGACGCTCGTGACCCAGTGGCCCCCGATGCTACGAGCTGCGTTTGCTTACCAGACAGCTAAATTGGCGCGCGATGCGACTTGATCCGGCCTCCCTAAAGAGCCTTACTTTGTTTTGGCTATTTGCTAATCAAATTAGAGGATGGATTACGAGCTGAACATCTGGTCTTTGTAATGACACTCATTATTAAGCTCCTCGGCGTCCCGGTGAGCAGACGGGTCAGGCACCTGCACCGCCTGTGTGCTTATCCCCCCCCCCCCCCCGTATGTTACGCCGCCTGCTCGTTCCTCATGACGTGCAACATGAGCGACTCCTGCACTCGCCCTCTTGTCTGATTTCTTCATATTGTGTTGAAATGGGACACGTCCATCTTGGTGCTGGTGAGAGGGCCGGCCCCTTGGAGAGCTTATTGCTGCCGGTGTAGAAACGTCCATTTAATTTAATGAAAGTCATTTTTTCCCGCCCTCCCTGCTGTTCTACTCAACTCAGCATCACCATCCTGATTTACAAACACGCGAGCCTGACTGTCTCCTTCCGAGGGGGGTGGGGGGTGGGGGGGAGTCCCTCTTCACGTGTTACCATATGTTCCCCCCTCCACAAAGACATCAGCCTCTTAGCCTCGGCGTTCTCTGAGGACAGAGGACTCATTGTATTCATCATCACGATTCAGATCAAAACACAGCCTTTGAAAATAGAAAGAAAATAAACACACACCTAAAAATAAAGCAACAACACGTTTTTTTTGTTTTTTTTTTCCGAGGTGATTCAGTAATTGGATTGCTCTGTAGCACCGAGAGGCTTTTACACTGCCACCACCCAATCACTAATCAGGTGTAATTGGTTGCTGTAAGCGGCGACCGCTAAGCCCATAAACGTACAGTTAATATTACTTTTGAATTGGTGGCGTAAAAAAAAAACAAAAACAAAACAAAAACAAATCCCCCTAAAGATTGTAATGTTACATTGCTAAATTCCATCAAACGAAATAAAGATTTAGGGTAATTACATTTTCACCGCTCCACTCGCATATTTAGCATCAGCACACTGACAGTCAGAGAGGACTTACAGCTGGGATTAGCAACGTAAATCAGAAAGCTTCTTAGCCCCAGGACCTTCTACACGCCTGGCAGTGTGTGTGTGCGTGTGTGCGTGTGTTTGCATGTGTGTGTGTGTGCGTGAACTCAGTAGCATGGATCCAAATTTGAGCCTCTGTTCTGTGGGGTAGTTTTATTAATTCATCTCCCGCTGATCAGTAACACGCCACAACGAGAAAGCCACAAATTGCTGTGTGTACATCTTGTTGGATGGAGAAGGCTCCTCCTGGTTATATCCTGCCTCTGCTCTCCAGTCTCCCTAATGGCTTTATTGTTGCTCTCTCTCACTCGCTCTCTCTCTCTCTCTCTCTCTTCCTGTTGCTTCTCTATTTGCTTTTTTTATCCTTTCAGTGCAAAAAAACCCACCAAAACAAATAGATGGTGTTTGCCTTCAGCTCTCACAGTAAAGAGAAGGCGAGAAACTGTTGTTTTGTAAAACGCTGAAAAGTTTGTTCACTTTAAACCGTTGAGTCTTTTTTGCTTTCCTTTTTTTTTCTCAATCCACGTCGCATCTCAAAAAAAAAAAAAACACTCGCGTTTTTTTTAAATCAGCACGGCCATTTACGTCAATGTGGAGGGGTTGGGTTACGTGGTGGAGCCCATGAGATCCTGAGTGAAAAATGAGAAATGTACCGATGCCCGATGTTGCCTGCAGGCGCAGCCATCAATGGGTTTGTGTGGCACAGGAGATCATTCTCCTGTTAGGGTAACAGGAGTCGGTGAGGAGCTCTGCATCGATTTGCTCCTCTCCGAGCTGGGTCTGCAGCGTAAACAGTCCTGGACGGCGACCAGGTCCTCGGACTCTGTGATTCTTGTCCCAAAACAATGAGCTCCAGCCTCTTAAATCATTGGCGTGCTGGCTGTTTGTTGTCACGGTGTCAGCAGATAATGATTTCATTCTGCAGGACCACGTTTGTGCACAGAAACCACACAACCACTGGGGGAATCCAAACTAGCACACATGTGCATGAGTGGCTGAGGTTTTCTCTGGTCGTCTGATGAGACTCTGACAGCCTGGGGCCTTAAAGCCGAGCTGAGGGCTTATTGACACGCAGCTCCGCTGTGACCGCCGCCGCCGCCGCCGCGGCACGAACCGATCCACCAAGCCTGCCGCAGAGACACAGATGCTGGTGTTTAAGAAGCCAGCAGGGAGCTGTGGAGTTAAACCAGAGAGGGAACGAGAGGACTACTTAATTCCTCCTCAAGAACATGAAGGAACAGAAGCTGCTCTGCAGAGGAAAATCTGGAGCTTCAGAAACGCAGCTAACTTCTACTACTACACATACAGCAGAAGTTACAGGAATAAAGGAGTAGTTCAATAAATTTAATTTCTTTTTGACTACTATTACTACTGATTATATGAGTTTCCCAGCAAATGTTTTCTAACTACGTTGTTAGCTCAACTACACTGCACTGTTTAATGTCACCCCGCCACTAGGTGGAGCTCTTATCTATAAACACTATTTTTTTTTAAACAGAGAAATTTGAAAGCTATAATTCAGATATAATCATGAATGTTACTATGGCCACTGATTTCTTATATGTAATGCGATTACATTCTCTCGTTTACATATAATCCGTCACTACACGGCTCTGCCCACACACACACACACACAAATATATGTTCCTGTCACCCATTGAAACCCGAGTGAAAACAAGGTGGAGGCGAGTGAAAGAGAGGGGAAAAAAAACACTTGACGTCTGCATAAAGGACAATGTTTCGCTTCTCCTCAGCTCTGTGGCAAATCTGCCTCCTGTGACAAACGCGTTCCAGACCGTGACCAGAAAAACCCTCAGTGGAGGCGGAGAAAATGAGCAGTGATGAAACTTCACAGGTTCCATGCTAATTGTGCGAGAAAAAAAAACGAGAGGAGGAGACCATGTAGCAGGTTGGTAGCCATGATCCGTTACTATGCCAACAGGTGATGTAAAGTCTGTCAGCGAATGCACCGATGAAACAGAAAGATCACATTTGGAATGTCACTTATGGGAGTGTGGTATTTGCTGCCGACCATTAGCGGGACTGTGCGAGTAGCAGAGCAGAGAGAGTGGGATGATAAAGAGGTTGGAGACCATCGAGGCAGCGCGTCTCACAAAGTCATTTCTCCTTGTTTAATCCCACACCTTTAAATAACTATCAAACGCTGTAACTTAGTCACATTGATCTGCTGTGCAGCCAGGATGAACCCCGCCCTCTGCCCCGTCGCATTTTGATATTATTACTCGACACGCCTGATTGGTTGATTAATTTCATTACGGCCAAACAATCTGTGCTGTGAGTGAAAAGAACATCATTAGCATTGACTGTCTTTTATATCTGATCCATACGCCTGTGATTGATTGATTGTGTTTACGCCTCCATCTCATCTCTGTGTGTTTCAGAGTGAAGGCGTAAAAGTCTGATGTCTTTTGTCGGCACATGAAGAAAAGCATCACTACGAGACACTTGACAAAAGGCAGAAGTTACCACCACCACACTGCACTGAGAACTCAGTGAGACGCGGAGAAATGGACGTTACGAGGGTCAGAGGTGAGAGTTTCGCCAACGTCAGCGCCAGAGACAGGAAATGTGTCGGTGATGAATACGTGGTGTCAGTCAAAAAGGGGTCTGCTATAAATCACCAGCACAAGTCATTGTGGGAAATGTAGGCGCACACTCACAGGTTAAGGGACAGTGGGTGACACACATAGCGACAAAAAAATGGCTTTGTGTCTAAAATTATCCAAGGATGAGCCGCTCCCCTGATGCCACTGATGTTATTCAGATGACCCACAGTCAGATGATCGTTTGAGAAAGTAGCACAAAGCCTGTGTTTTTTTTCCCAACTATATTCACAGATATAATTGTGCACAGTGAACGACAACGAGTGTGTGACTGACATGTCAATTACCTACAGTCATCATCATCATGACAACACGCTATATATCCATCCATCCATCCATCCATCCATCCATCCATCCATCCATCCATCCATCCATCCATCCATCCATCCAGCTTTTTGAAATTCATATTAATTGCATTAGTAACTGTGTGGTACTTGTTGCTAGGCAACCATACATTTAAAGCATGGGATCTTTAACTAAAGGGTTCCTGGTACTTGGCATCATATTTATTACTGCATTACTCTCTCGCTCTCTCTCTTTAGATTGTGCTCACAGTGTCAGAGCTCTGGGTGCAGCTCGTGTGGTGCAACACAACACCAGCCAGCACCTGCACAGGGTCATCACTCATCCGGAGCGTTACGCCCACGCCCTCATGGAAAAAGTCAAATGATCCTGGGCAAAAGGTTTCAGAACGTTCCTCAATGAAACAAATGTATGAAATGTTATTTGTTATATGTATTGTTTTTTTATATATAAAATGTAATGTAAATAACATCAAATGTGCAGCATCATACTGCGTCGTACAACAATACACCATAACCCAGTTTAAATCGAGTGCCACCAGAATAGATGCCCACATTGGAATTCATATATTAAATGACTCTGCTGTCCTGTGCTGAAGTGGCTCATCCATTTCTTAGAGTATGAGTTGCAGACATATGTATTGACTTTCACTCCGGCTTTTATTGACTTTACATTATCGTTTTAAACTATAAGTTTACTGTACGACGGTAATTGGAATACTTTAACATTAATATTACAGTATCGACTGAGTATACGCCTGTTGAATACCATTAAGGAGACTGTGACACAGTTTGTTTATATTAGTCTGCTCTTGGCGAGTTGCCTCTGACCAGACTATTTGCCCCATATTTCATCTGGGACAGATCTATGACACCCCCCCCCTCCAACCCCTCCCTCACTGCAGCAGATCCTCTTCCTGGTCTGCTTCCTCCATGTTCATTGTAATGATACAGAATATGTTGGTTGACATGACGGGTTCAGGTTTCTCTTGACAGGTACTTTAGCAATTTATTGGACGTTCCAAAAAGAAAAGAAAAGAAAAGAAAATCGATATCACTGTAATGTTATTTGTGCCTGACGGAGTTTGACAACTGTATGAACTATTGTGCTTGAGTTTTGAGTTTTACATCATAGAAATTTTTAAATATCTTCAAGAGCAAAACTGAGAAACAACATTTTCCGTTTTGATCAGAAATACATAATTAATTGGTTAATTGGTTAGAATAACTACACCCTCATCATTACACAGAGACTATGATATACATTACATACATTACAGTTTCACACAGAATGTAAACTTTATAATATTACAAAATGACAACAGACAATAGCGACAGTGTATTTTCGTATGACTGGGTTTGTTGAATACATCTTGTTGAATATAACGCACAACCCGTCCGTCCATAAATATTAGATGGACAAGACAAATAGTATAGTTTCCTTCACCGGGGGGCGTTCAACACTCGTCCTGTTCAATTCGGAATAAGGAGGAGACGAAAGCAGCGGTGTGAAGCGGGGCTCCCAGCGGGGCCCTTAAACTGTAAATGTTTTCACACAGGGGGCCAGCTGAGGCAGCAGAGGGCAGCCCAGGCGTGACATGCATTCTCGCACCGCGTTACACAGCAATCAATGACATGTGGTGGTCAGGTGAGCAGGTCCTTAACCTTCACCGCTGGAGGAAGATGAATGGTGTCGTGGGGGGAAGGCTGAGATTCAGCAGGCATCACAAGGGCAGGTGGACAATGGTCCAAAACAACAACAACAACAACTACAACAACAACAACAAAAACAACAACAACAACATCCTGTGTTGTTAGAGGAGAATAATGTGGCGTTTGTGTCTGATGAAGCACATAGGTTCACGTCCTGCAGTTCCATTGAGCTGCCAGAGTGAGTTTGCTTTGTCTTTGCTGGTAAATAGATCAATTAAAAGGAAATAAATTCCTAATGCTACCATCTGTTAACGTCAGCTCTCTGGTACCTGAAGGCATCACAAGTGTCATCGCTGATGATTGCTACCTTTTCCTTTATCACCCCTTCACTCTCCCCTGGATTTATTACTACAAGTATTTACACCAGCATCAAAACTTTTTTTTATCACCAAAGTGAAACCTGTTTTATTCATCCTCCATATAACCAACTGAGATAGATAGATAGATAGATAGATAGATAGATAGATAGATAGATAGATAGATAGATAGATAGATAGATAGATAGATAGATAGATAGATAGATTAGATAGATAGATAGATAGATAGATAGATAGATAGATAGATAGATAGATAGATAGATAGATAGATAGATAGATAGATAGATAGATAGATAGCATTTTTTTCTTATTCCTTTAATTTCAGACTGGATTATTTTCCCATTCCAGGACACTGATATAGATTTCACACTCCGCTCTCTCATCCGTAATTGTTTATGATTCCAGTAGCTTTACCCGGAGAAATGACTGCTACGCTGCGTTATTGTAATTTCACACGTCTCGTGTGGAGCAAACATTTTCCAAAATGTCCTCTATTTCCATTACAAACCCAACTATGGAACTAAAGGCAATTCATACAATATGCAAAATTAAATTAAAGTAAACCGGGACTTCCGCAAGCTCTTTTTTTTCTCCGGCGCCTTCACTAAATAAATGGTTTTTAACGTCTGGTCCTTCAGGCTACTCCAAGACGCCTCTCCAGACATAGTCACATGTGTGAAATTTGGATTCGTACCCTCACTTTAATCACCCGTTTAATTCCTAACACTGTCAGAGTTGCTCGCAAATGTTACGTCAATTTACAAAAGCCGATTTGCTCGCCTATGTGCTGTGACGTTGTGGTAGAATATATCGACTCGTTCCTGTTTTAGACTTTGACATTAAGTTTGAAGAGTGTTTTTTTTTTTTTGAGGGGGATTTAAGTAGAGACACTTTTTGCGTGCCTGGTGTAATTTTAGCCCGCGGGGACTATTAGCAGTATTACAAAGCGCTTCAGGCGGCCGGAGCCAGACATAATGTGTGGGCACGGTTACTTTGAGGAGTGTCTGATAAAGCCACATCGCTCCAGTGGACCAGGTTTGAAATGGTTCTGATGGATGTGACCTTTCTGGCACAATCTTGTCTCCATCTGAAGAATCTGGTTCCCCAGAAACGCACCGGAGCAAACGAGCTCTAATTTCAATACCGTCGCAGTGAAAGCGTTTGTGATTTCCTATAAATGACTTTGTAATCCTCACTGGCAGGTGTTGTGTAGTGTAGTGTTGTGTTGTGTTGCGTGTGGGACCTATAGAAGCTTTGATATACAGCTGTTGTAGTTACTCCTCTGTACAAGCAGCCAGCTCCACAACACAGCCTCGCCTTTGTTTGCTAATTCGTGGGATCGATACCACCTCTTGAATAATTAAGTCCACTGCCGCTTGCAGGGAAATATATGCGGACTCGTTGGCGTGAATGTACCACATCAGTCGCAACTCAAATACACACGGACTCAAATACACATCACAAACGACTGCGTCCTCATACACGCGGCAAAACTAATTAACACAAATAAACACACCTGTATGGATTTTTGAATACTGGTGATGGAGGTGAAGACACAATCCGTAAAAGTCCCAAACGCTCACTGTCTTTGATTCCGGTTGGAAAGAGAGAGGGATTTCTCCGTTGAGCCTGAGCTGGGCTCGGTTTGCAGGGAACCTTCACATGGCTCCATAAAGCTGTTAGCAGCCTGTAACGTGCACCCACAGCGGCGACATAACCACCGTCCTTCCCTCTGCAGAACTATATCATCATGCGTCTTGGAAGTAACTACAACAAGCAGGAGAAGAATGGAGAGGCAGGAACTCTCGGGAACATCTGGAGGTAGAGGCACCTCACTTCTCCTCTGATGTCCCTTCACACAACGTCAACTTCCATCTCATCACGGTTATTAAAGCGACAGAGGGCAGCGTCATTTCCCCCTGTAAGATTGTTGAACATCTGTTATTATAGTATGTTGTTTTTTGTGTAGACGTTGTTCTCTAATAGCATTAGTCATCAAGCTAACCGGTCAGAGCACATCGACTCGTATCATCAATGCGGAATATAGGAGGAAGGAATCTAATAATATCATTTCCAAGGACCAGACTTTCTCAGAAAACGAGCTTTGCCTGGAGCGTATTGATTTCATCTGGATGCATGTTGGATTGTACTGCAACAAGTATCAGATCTGCTGGGTATGCGCGCACACACACACATACACACACACACACACACACAGAGTTTACTCAGGTGTTAATTAAACCTGACGCGGGCTCAGACAGTCAGAAGACATCGGACGCAGACGTCGGCCCCGTGTGGTGACAGATGGAAAACTCTTGATTTGTTTTCATGGTTGAACCCCCACCCCACCCCCCACCCCCAGCCGCTTTGTGGTGGAGATTTTCAAAGGCGTGACATTAATCTGCCGCGTGTTCTCGCAGTGGGCTGAGGAACTGGTTCAAGGTGGAACCGATATAAGACAAAAGTCCCCGGGTAATTGACGAAGCAGCGGAGGGGACATTAACAGTCTTCAAAGGGACAACTCAGATTAACTGTGTGAGAGGACAACTCAAGGTTGCTGGAGAAAATGCTGGATATTCACTCCAAAAAACATTTTCATATAAAATAAAGAGAGTTGATTAAAACTCTCTAATCCTTTGAAAATAACATAGCATGTTTTGTTGAAGAACAAATAATCCCAGAGAATCAGAGAGCCTGATCGTTTCATCCGTCTGACTGGAGGAGACGACAAACACTGCTGAGGAATGAGGAATGATCCAAATCCAGTTTGATTCTGAGAAATCTGAACGTGGCAGGGTTATCGTTTACTCCACACATCAAAAAACCAACCGCATTAACACCACCTTTGATCGTTATTAATAAAGAAATAATGGTGTTCACATTTAATTGAATTAAAACTGTTTTTTTTAAATATCAACAGACTGAATGTGGAGCAGGATCTGTGTTTTATTAAGCTCTAATTGACTCGTTTGTGAAATTGCCAGCCTCCACACGATGAAAGGTGGATAAAGCCTGTGATGTTTTTCTGACAGGAAGTTGGTGGTGGTGGTTGGGAGCGGGGCGGGGGGCTCAAACACCTGAACGCAGCCTTCATCTTGTCCTAATGAGCCGCGCTAATGAAATATGATAAACTAGCCTCCCGCTGACGACCAGCGTGTCCACCAATTACAGAGGTCCAATGTCAACAGTAAACAAAAACACAAATATTCCATCTTACCTCGACACCCACAGGACTT
Source organism: Trinectes maculatus (assembly GCA_016785345.1). Classification (NCBI taxonomy): domain Eukaryota; kingdom Metazoa; phylum Chordata; class Actinopteri; order Pleuronectiformes; family Achiridae; genus Trinectes; species Trinectes maculatus. Next base: position 253,425 of record JAFBJQ010000726.1, on the reverse strand, counting down.
TCTCATCATCGTACATCCTAACGTCATTCCTTTGAAAGCTCTACGGATAGTTCATAACCCCTGTGTGTGTGTGTGTGTGTGTGTGTCAGTGTTGTTCCCAGTCAGATAGATGTTCCTTATTCCGAACAAGCAGGGCCTGGCGTTTCCTGACACCTCCACTTAGACTCCTCTCTCCCACCTCGAGATGGTTTCCGACACCCGAGTGAGACATTCACTATCCCAGCATCCTCCGGCGAAACCTTGGGGCCTGCGCCGATGTCGCTTTTGACAACAATGATGGATGCGGCTGTCAGCGAGACTGACGCGTCGGGCTAAATTATATTACATTCCGACTGTTTTTTAGTCCCTTTCAAGGCTAATATTGCAACGAGACGAGGCACGTGTCCCGGGAATAGTCCCATCACAGACACAGAAGGTGACAGAAGCCGTGGCACCCCATTCGTCACTCGCCTACGGGAACTGATAAGTTCAGTCCATCGACTTTTATTATGATTGTGTAATGATTCTTTATGTTACTTTGTCGTACAGGTTCGAGCTGAAGCGTTTGATAACTGATATTTCATCTTTCATTTGGTACCCGTATTTTGACCAAGGCGATTTATGAGCCGTAATTAATTAACGTCTTGGAGCTCGGTCATCTTCTCCCTGAGGTGGAGTAACGTGGGTTTCGTTTTGTGGTTGAGGAGGAACTTACCACACAACCACAAAACACCAGCAGGCAGCATTAAAGGACGGATTAGTGACCGGGCCAAAGGGGCCAGAGGTCAGGGGGCGTGGGGCCCCAGGCTCCACTGACCTGAAGGAGAAGCCTCTGGTGATAAGAATCATCCAGATGCAGTTATTAGTAAGTAATAGAAAACATACATACATACATCTTTAACCTGAATAAACAATACAATGAATGCATCAGGAATGATGCAGAATTCATATGGTTCCGACTGTTACAATGGAAACGGGCCCAAAACCTTGACTCAGGATCAGAACATGTTAAACCGGAATGTTTTTAAGATCAACCGTTTGCTAATGGAAAATTTCTACATTTGTATCTTTATTTCTTATCATAATTTACATTGATAGATTCTCAATTTTACAACATCAGACTATTTATATAGGAATATTTCGATGTTCACACAGATTTCTCCTGCAGTTAGTTAAAGATAAAGATGGAGGACATATGTGGGGGGGTGGGGGAGGGCATCTCATGCGGTTCTGTCTAAAAATAAAATCAGATAAAATAAAAAGCACATCTGAAGCTCAATAAACGCGTTGTATGGGATCAGGCAGACAGAGGGTTCACGTGCTGTTTCCGTCTCTCAGAAGATAATTATTATTCTAAAGCCCCTCAGGCACAATCAGCAGTCGCATCAACTGAAACACAGCAGAGAACAGATGACAATAAGAGGATACTTTTACAAACACAGTTTGTTCCAGTATCAAATATTATCTAAGTCACAAAGATCCAAAACTGTTTGTTGTCGATCAGTAATTAGCGTCCGTTAGCTGTGTTACTATGCCGTGTCAGGGTTTTGGGAGCCGTTAACATGTATACTGCATATCTGATGAGTCCGGTTACTGCAGCAGCAGAAGAAGAGTGGATATGTGTTCACCCCCCTCCCCCCACCGCCCGGTGCAGCATCGCTTACGCTTAGGTTAGGTAATATTTCACTGTCTATTATCAACGGCACGTTCCAGCTCTCTCCACTCAGCCGCTCCCATAATCCACGGACATTATTCATGCACACTGCTTTTTTTCCTTTTTGTTTTATTTTTGGTTTTCCAAGATCTGAGGTGTTGTTTGTATACGCAGGCTGTTTGAGAGGCTGTTAAAGGTGCACATGGTCACGACATCTCGTTAAACAAGTCGAGGTCAGCACCCTGGACAGAGGCTGCTGTTTCACCCCCCCACCCATGTTGCTATAATGTCACGGATTTGCCGCTTGATTAGAATATTAATGTTTTGTTTTGGTCCAGGTCTCCGGTGATCTAAGTCGCCCGCGTGGCTGATACAGGGAATTATGGGAGGTGGCGTGTTAGGTCAGTCCTTCAATATGATTCCTGAGGACTATATTAAGTCCGTGGTAGAAGAACGCAGGAAGTGGAGTATGTATGTATATTTAATTTTGCTCACCACATATTTCGTTGACCCTGTTTTAAAATATTTATTTTGTTTTTTTTTTTCAACTGTTGCAACATATTACCTCGTTCTTTACGCCATTAAAAACAAAAATGGTCATGAATAGAACCTTAGTCTCACAAACCGGAAATATTCACTTTTCTGAACCTTCATTACTCGTGGGCCACATGAGGGGAGTAATAACCGTATTACTCACATTGGACATGTGACCTTCTTTTAACCCGTCTTCAGCAATAGATGGACGGTGTCCATTAATTGGATGTAAAGGAGTTAACTCCACACTGGTGCATTTACTCTGGCCTTGCTGTAAAAGTTATGAGATCCCTGGTTAATAATAAAAACCATGTTGCTTTTTCGTGCGCGCACCAATTCATTTATGTTCCCCGAAGTACAAGCGGCGGTGTGAGGCTCATGGTGATGAAGAAGCAGCAGATCTTCTCAGGCGGAAGTTTCTGCCCACGCCCTGTACATTCACAGCCTCCCCGCAGTGTGATGACTCCCACTCACACACGCGCGTGAATCTCTGTGAAAACCTGATCTCCATCCATGTTGTCGTCACTTTTCTGAACGTATCACAGTTTGCTTCCCCCAATTTCAGAGACCTTATTCAGCATCTCCATCGCTGCTGTCCTCCACCCCACAGCTCTCCCGACCCACAGCCATCTTCTTTGTCTTAGCTAGAGATGTCCTACACTATCAGCCTACCGATATTATTGGCCGATATTGGCATTAAAATGTAATATCGGAAATTATCGGTATCGGGTTTTACTTTTTTAATGACACAACTATTACACAACATGGACATATTATACAAAAATATAAGAGATGTGATGTATAGTTTTTGAGATACTTTCATTTGTTTATCTGAATCAATTTAGTTTTTTTTGGGGGGGGGGCACATATATCGGTATCGGTTGATATCGGTATCAGAAATTAATAGTTGGACAATATCGGTCTATTGGATATCCGAAACCAATGACACAATGAAAACAGTGCTGATGCCTTCAGGAACTCAAACGTCATCAAGAAAAAACACCACAGGAAACACAATAGAAAACAGTGGAACAGGCTGTTTTGACTGACGAGTGTTTTTTCTGGGGAATCAATAGACAGTAACTTAAACCCTCCGCAGAGCTTCGCGGAATAAAACTTTAATATGTGCCGGTGTATGTGATGTAACAAGTTGTCACCCAGTTCAGCCAGATGCCTGCCATCGCTCCGTGGCCACCGGCGTCTGAGATAATTGCCATCAATATTTCACACAGACAGCGACAGTAGGGCGCGACCTGATGCGGCTCAGGAAAAAAAAAAATCAAAATTCCTCGGCTCTGACGGATCATAACTTGCCTGCTACCATCCATCACGGCGAAAGGTGAGACCCAGAAGGAAAGTCCCTGACGGGGATTTGACTTATCGCAGTTTATCCGGCGGCTTGTTGAGTCTGAGCTATTAGAGAGAGGAAGCTCTCGACGCGGGTCAGAAGTGGTTTATATGTCCACGACGTCCCTCCATGCAGAGTCGCCCAGGTCTTTCTCACTCAATGTCCCGAACAATCGCTTTCAGTGAAATGAACCAGGCGCCCGATAACACGTCTTCCTGGGAATGCTTGGAGTTTTTGTCTGCGGAGACGGACGTGTTCTTCCACCAAGAGTTTACAAAACGTAAAGGTCACTTTGAGCTCGGAAAGTCTTTTACTCGCTGCTACTACAAAGCTATAACAACTCTACTGTCTCAAGTATGAACGGACCCTTTACGCATCGAGAAACCCTACATCGCGTCCCCCCATTTTATACCTATGTAATATTCACGGAGCGAGAAAGCGCTGTTCACGCTTTGGCCACACGGTGTTTTCTGTCTTTTTGTCTTTTGTGTGTCTCTGGCTCATGGGAAACACGAGGAACCTACCGACTGACTGATTGTTCCTCATCACATACTGAGCCTCAACAGTCAAGAGGCTCCCGAGTGGAATGAATCATCGCGCGGCGCCATTCTTCATGCAGATAAATATGTTTTCATCTCCACGAGTCCCCGTGTTTTCTATTTCCTCAATCATCCGCCGTGTGTATTATTGATTGTTTTCCCTCCATCTGATTGCGGCTTTAAAAATGAACGCCGCACTCGGTCCGTTCAGCCGCTGAAACGACTGCAGAGGCAACTAAAAGCATAAATGTGATCATCACTCCCGTGAATATTACCCCAATCATTACACTTTCATCTTTCATGGATGCCGTTTTTTCCCTTTTTTTGTTACCACCTTCAGGTTAAGATAATATTAATTAATTACCACATGTAAGAATTAGCTGTAATGAGTGTTGCGCTAGTAAAATGAGCTATTATCATAATTGAAATTTATGACATGTATCAAGGCACAGCTGGAAAATAGCTGCTTTTCACTGCTTTGTGGTACATGTGGTATTAATGACACTATCCAGTAATTCCCTCAGAGTGGGAGAATAATTGTCTTTGTCAGTAATGACATGGTGAATACAGGCCGGGGGTAATGTGTGGTTGCTCTTAAACCTGAGACCGAGTCAAGGTGTTTTAATGATTGACTTCATTGCTGGATTATTGTCACATGGGCTTCTTTTTTTTTGTTTTGACCACAACTAGTTTAATTTAATGGTCAAATATTAACTTTGAGCTTTTATCAATCTAGAACAAGTAAAGATTAAATTTAATATGTCGTTGTTGTTGTTGACAACCAACATGGCTGCACCCGTGCATATGGATGTTTGCAAAAACAAGACAGTGTCAGGTCACTGAACCATCAGGAAAGACAGTTCAGCGCCGATGAAACAAATCGTCTCTTTTCAGGAAGCTTTTATTTAACCGCCCACTCAGAAAGGTCTGTCAGGGAATAAAATCCTCTGGCTCACAGGAAATAAACATTATTACGCTTCCAGCCACAGCGGCGATGTGTGAGGAGCGACTGGTGAACTGCCAAAGTGGGAGCGAGGAGACAACTGTTATTTACAAAGATTTAAATATCCGGCTTATTAGATGCGATAAAAAGATGATTAACGGATCATTTCCGAGGGCTGCAACAGTCACAGAGCTGTCAGTCAGAGAGAGACGGGGAGAAATGGGTAAGAACATGGAGGTTTGGAGCCGGGTTGGACCGGCGTTACGCCTCATCAGACCACTGAGCTAAACTTTAAATGTCACATCAGAACCCAGCACCGTGCAAACCATACTTCCCAAAAACTCTGTGGCCCCGGGGATGAAAGAAACATAGACAGAAAAAGGACAGAGAGAAAAGAAGAAGAAGAAAAAACCAAATTACATAAACATTTGTTCGTACCCTCTTGAGGCGCTTTGCAAATATGCCTTTTGAATTTCCTCTTAAACCACTGTAACCCACGTCGGGTTAATAAAACTGAACTTTTACAAAACAAATTTACAAAAAAAAAAAAGACTACAATATTTCCATCTAATCAAATGCAGCCAGTAAAACAGGGATTTCTATGAGACCGGATCTGGAGCCAGGCAGGTGGGTGTCTCTCAGATCGCCCGTCATCTTTTGTGTGTTCTCGTGGCTGCTTGAAGAATCAGCTGACATCAAGCTGTGTAGATAATGACGGAATCTCAATTTTGAGGGGAGCTGTTATTTGAAACACTCCTGGAACGTCTGCCGAATGCGCTGAAGGAATAAGAACACATTGATCCGGCAGAGGAAAATCAATCAGCCGGTCGTTCTGGTTTAAGGTGACACAATGTGATGCCGTCGGACGGATGGAGAGTACAGATTCTTCTCCCCGTTCCCGACGACAGATAGTACAGAGGAGAGGACAATGTGCCGTCCAGAGTACGGACAGATAATCACTTAAGCTATTTCAATTACAGGAAAATCATTTTGCTGCTACTGAGCCAAACCACAAAGCTGCTGGGACTGGACGATCAAAGATTATTATTAATTTCTCCTGTCAATCAGCGGCATAGATCATTATTTCTAATAAAAACAAGACCATATGGTATTATATAGTGTCGCCGAGAAAACACGTCGTCGTGGTTATTTCTGGAACTGGTTGTTGACTTTACGAAACAGCAGGAATCATTTGCATCCAACGGATAGCGCGCAAAGTCCCAACATATGCTCACGCCAAAGACAAAGACGTCGTCTTTGGAGCCGTCGCCGCCATCGTCGCCATCATGAGACGCCACATGTGACTGAACATGTATCTTCTGTCATTACGTAGCACTGGTGCGTCTCCCAGTGGCAGGCAGAGGCAGGCTTTACCTTAACCCCGCCACGGCGCCACGGTGAAGTGACCGCGGGTCTGAGCGCAGGATGTGATGAGAACAAATGAGGCCTGCTGACAGCTTTAAAATGCCAAGTATCATCCTGGCAGCAAAGAGAAGTTTCCATCCTGAGGGACATCTTGCATGGCAGGCTCTCAGCCATCTGCGACTCGGCGATCGCACTTATATATTTATTTAACTTTTAATTAGGGCCCCACTCCCTGTTCCCAGCAAGCACTTTTTCCACTGTCCAAACTGCACATGGCGTCGCCCATTACAAGATTCATGTTATGAAATATCATGCACATGCTGCCATGGTGACGCTCATGTTGTTGTTCTGTGATTATTTTGTTGCACTTCCGCTTTTATTTTGGCAGGTCACTTTACTTCCTGCCACTCCCTGATTGCCTGATGTGCTACACCTGCGTCTAATTGTCTCACCTGTCCTGTGTTTATATATAAATCACCTCTGCTCTCTTTGTGTGTCACCAAATTACAGACAGGTCGACAGCGGCGTGTCAGTGGTGCTTTAGCAGAAGAATCTTTTATTTTCACCTCTTTTAAGAAACAATATGTGTATTTTTTTTTTTAGATGTATAGATTTTTATATGCTAGCTACAGCCCAGGGAAGTTATGATTCATGGCTGGTGTCTTAACCCAGCAACAGTTCCTACAGAACAGTGCTGCAGTATCGTTTATTCATACTACAGAAGGTTACTGGTGCCGCTGCAGAGTCAGATGACAGAATGTGGTTTAAGAGGCGACTGTGATACTGGTGGTTCTGCATGCCGAGTCTATTTGTCTTGTTTTTATCTAGCACATTAAGCATTTTTAACACATTTACCTTTAGTGGTTTTTAGCATTTCCATTGCAGGACAAGTAATTCCACACAACCTCAGCACCCGACTGCTTCCGATTGAAATATTTAGACAGAAACCTATTTCAACTTCGGAAATGTAGTTCAGTCTGAAAAAAAAAAAAGATGTAGAATGTATTCACATTTCCCCAATTGTACTTTTAATGACTTTTTAATTCTTCATGTCCACATCTATATTCATTATTATGGATCTGGCGTACATAATTTTGTGGTGTCACCAGCCAATGTGAGCAGTGAATAGTTGTATACATAATGCACTTATAATGTTACAATATTAATTCAGGCTAGTAAAATATAAACGTACAGACACATCCTTCACTAAGCTCGTGGAAATCAAAATAATGAAACAAGCGCTCGTGGGTTGCCGTGGGAGACAGCTGAACATTCGGAACATTTTCGGTGCAGAATCTTGTGTTGAATTTCAAGTGCGTTGCTATAGGTGCTGCACATAGTGCAATCACGTGCTACATAAAGGCACTGCAGTATGTGATTGCTTGCATGTATTTAAATTGGCGTTACGGGGTTTATGTTTAATGCACAGGGTTCCTGTTGTTAAAGAAGTCAATGCGACTGTTCATTGGATTGTCGGTTTATGATGCTCGATGTGTGAATATGCAAGGTCCTGCAGAGAATAATTCATTACACACCACAAATGACTTTCAGCTTCGCCCATTTGTCTCCACAACCAGGAATGTAGATCTCCACTTTAAAAAGAAGGGTCAAAAAGTCATTACTATGGTAATGCAATGCAAAGGCCAGAGGCAAGACGCCAACAATTGATCTTGAAATTGACATGCTGTCGCCATGACTGGTCCCTACTCCATTGAGATAAACAAATGCACCGGCTAAAAAAAGAATAATCAATTCTGCAGTCGCAGGCTGGAAAAGTTGGTCAAATAATTATTTTTCATGAGGTTATCAGATTGAATAGTAGATGCCCCGAGAAATTGCTGGAACTATTTAAACTGCAGTGAGGTTTTACGTTTGGAATAGTGGGAAATATATGGAAAAATAATATAGAAGGTCAGGAGAATTTTTTAAAAAATACCAACCCACATCTGTTTTTAATGTTTTGTTTACTTTTTAACTTTAACTTCTGTTGAGGGAATATATCGAAAGCTTTTGTCTCTGTCTCCGAGCTGCTTCAAGGTCAACATGATGGAGCCACAATCTCCAGAGCCTGGGACTAAAGATAAATACATTAAGTATAAATAAACACACTTTAGTGTTTTTCCTTTGCTGTTAAAATCAAAGACTTGACTTAATGAAACGTGCATCAGGAATGGTTTTGTTTGACAGGGGAACAGTGCATTGATTAGACGCCTGAACATCCAGCATCTTCTGTCATTGGTCTTTGCCTTTGATTTGACAGCACTGATACAGAGAGGCTGTTTGGATCTCACCTTGATGGATGTTTTATTAAACTTTACAATCAGTAATATTAAAAAATCTTGGAATTTCAAATGTCCAATCCTTAATAACACTGCAGGAGGGTGGGCTGAGGCCCAGTTCGTCCAAACGGGGCCTCAAATGTCGATCATGGAGGACATCAAAACACCAATTTGTAGACTCAGTTAATACTCACAGTTGTCAAAGTGCATCCAATCATGACACAACCTTGTGCAGTGTGGAGGTGAGCGGAGATGGGACTATTGATGGTTCACGCAGCGCTGCCTTAATCCCGGCCCCAGACACGCTGCATCTTAACTCCCATTGCAGCCACGTTGCATCATGTGGAAGAACGGTCACGTCACTTCTACATCTGTCTGATTAGACCTCAGTGCCAGTTCCTTACATTTTTACATTTAAATGTCGAATCAGCACTCTTCATAAGTCTGATTTGTGTGAATTTTCTTATTTACAAGAATCTACGAGTAGAAGTGAAGAGCGAAAAGGGTCACAGCCAGATGCCTCCAGAAAAGAAAAACATCCATCCTCTCCGAGCTTCAATGATAGAAATATACTGGATAATGAATGAAGGCTATGTGGAGCTTGGGAATTTCATCTGTCAATCTCTTCCCACCGGACCTAAATATTATGAAACAAATATGTGTGTTTGGAAGAGGACAGCTGGAATTGAGTGAAGTCTGAAACTCTGTTCCACAGTGGAGGGATGATGTGGTGGATGCACAAGTGGGAAACTGCTATGGTGGATAAACTGGCCTTCAAGTCCGACAGCACAAGTTTATGTGGGGAAAAAAGACTTTTTGAGTCTTACATGACGTGAAAATGTTCTCGAACAACAAAATAAACCTATTGATCAGGAATGTGTCCGGCGTTCAAGTGTACATGGATGTTTCTTTGTATTTCAGGACGAGCGGCATGAAGGAAATCAATAAACCGCTCACTGAGGATATGAAAATGCATTCTCACATGCAGTGTTCGTCCAGTGCTGACCTTTTCTCTACACTGTATATACAACATCTGTCACGCTAAAAAATAAAAAAAAATTACTGTAAACTGTAACAACGGAATTCCCCTTGTATTCACTGCAGTATCTTTTTGGTCATTTCTTTTTTCTTGATTATTTAACTTGACTCGGGTCAAAACCTTTAGAAATCTGTAATCTCTGGACAACTGGTCTCATTCATTAATTGAACCCTCGAGTAGCAGAGGTTTTTTCGTTGAAGAAGGAGATTTATTAAATTTCCTTTCTGTGGCCTCCAGGGAAATCAACAGGCTTTACCATATAATCCACCCTGTCCAGATAGCTGTACTATTTTATGAGTAATATAGAGTGAGAAATATTTAGGCTTAAGGAGGCCAATAATTCAACAGGAAGTCATTCAGATTGACAAAGACCCTCTGGCTCTGTCTTCCCTGATGTGAGCATCACAAAGGAAACAGCTGACATGGTGTTTGAAAGCCACAAAGGGACATTGGTTTAACTTGATGTATCGACCGACATCACTTTTGTGTATAAAATCCTGTAACATTCATATAACATTGAACATTAATAGTTGTCGTCAAAGGCAACACAGCACTGTGCCTCAGAGCGTCTGTTAATCATAGCTAATATAACCTTGACAGTCACGTCCATGTGCCTGTCGCAGACACCGCTCTGAGACACAGGCCACTAATAACGGCTCCACTTTATGTCCAAATAATTAAAGTGTCCCCAAAGCACAGAAGGATGGTTTCAAAGAAGGGCAGTGCATCATCAGCACTTTACGGGCGATGCCCCCTCATATAACATTTTGTTGAGATTTCTGTTGGAAAGTCTATACTCGATTGCTCATGAGAGAATTTTGCATAAGGGGCATCTTTTGGATTTTTTTTTTCATGGTGGTAATAAGATTTTAATAGTTTTTAAAGATTTTAATTGTGGTTTCATAAATAGGTCAGGTGGTTTATTGCATAATTAAGGCAACGTTTAATGGACATTTAAGTAGTCGTCATGTTTTATGGGGTTTTTTGGTGAGTAGATTTAACCTTCAAACTATTCGTCAGTATGTCATCATGGATTAGCGTATGTGCTAATTTAGGACTGCAAGAATAGTGAGCTGTATTCATGAAAGTGTGACTTTTCAAACAATAGAAATTCCAGTAGTAGCAGCAGCAGGAAATGTTTTTAAAAAAATCACTCATTCATCTGTCATGAAATAAAGACTTTTCCCTCAAAGTTAAAATCCATCATTGTTAAATGTTGACAAATACAGGTTCCCCCACCGTGCCCCGAAAACAAAGATTGCCGTCATACATCAGTAGTTTGAGAGACTCTTGTCTAACAATAAATAGCCGCTTTTAGTGGACTTTTTTTCACAAAGAAGTGCACAGGCTGCCAAACACATCAGGTATTTCTGTTTCTACCAATGATTTCCCGGAGGAATGAGTAACTTTAACATTTCTCTGAAAGTCCCACAGCCTGCATTGGACACGAGAAGTGGAAATAATGGATTAGAAGTCTTGCATCAAACTGTGAAACTCTTCAAATCAGGTCGTTTTCATTTCATACTCTAAATGCGTGACTAAAACTTTGACTCTTTTCAACCAATGTGCTTTATGCGCCATAAAATATTAACGTTACTATAATCACTACGATTATGTCACTATGCCGGATGGATAGATAATCTAATATGTACGAGGCACAGAGAGAAAGTGTGCATGAATTATTAAGTGCGATGGGTAAAAGACCTATTGAGAGACTGGACCTGAGTGTTTCAGCACCATGGACAGAGATGTGTAGCGCAAGTCAGGAAAGAACAAAAAATATTGTAAATAAAATGTTTGGCTTTTAATATAGTTCACATTATATGCAAAAAAAATTATAAAAGCCCACATTATCCACTTACTCTGTGTACACTGTCTACATCCATATGTTAAAATATGCGGATAAACCCTGCAGAGGATATATGAATGAATGGATTATCGCTCATTACTTAAGCACACTAATGAACTACAATCAATGGGAGTATCTGTTCTGACATAATGACAGTTTAGAGATTGGTATGTATGTCTATGAATTGGCTTGACTGCAGTATATATGTTAGCGTTCTGATATAAGATCAAAAAATAGATTAACAGCGCGTCCTAAAAATTCTTTATCGAGCAGTAAATATATTTCCATGTTTACTGATGCTACATCATCAACATGGTGCCTGACTGTGTCGGACACAATCAAACTCTGTGATGGCGTGCGGGAACAGTGAGAGGGGACCGACAGACTTTAACGTCACGGTCCATGTGGTGTGGCTGAAAGAGACACAGTGTTGGACAGATGGACCCGCGGCTCCTGTACATTAAACTTGCATCTACGCCTGTCTTTCCACATCAGTGTGTTTGCTCGCCACCACACAACCTGTTCACACGTGCCTCTAACTGAATTCGACCACAGCACTCGAGTGTGGGTCACAAATGAGATGGTGACTGTTGCATAACTCGCACGTGATTACACAGCAGCACTAAATGCACGTGTGTGACCCACTGGATTGTTTAATTAGTTTTCAGCACTGACATGATAAGAAAATGTATTGAGTTTTGATGAGTATACAAAGATTTGTAACGCAAAATATTTTGTAAAAATAGTTTCTTTACAACCTTTTATTATTAGAGCCACTCACCTGGGCGTACCTTTAATTAACCTACTTTATAATTTACCCCCCTATTAATTTACCTTCACTGTTTTCTGTGTAGTTTCCTTCCAGTTATCAAGAATCCAATTTTTCGTCTTCCAGTTGGAAATGCCTTTGGAACAAAGCAGAAGTGATCCGATGGCATCACTCCAGTGGCTGTCACTGCGGCACCACAGCCGGAGCTGCCGCTGCTGCAGTCCGCTTCCTTCCACTGACACAGGAGCTGCCAGTCATTAGAGAAACAGCTGATCGGGCAGTGAAATGAATGCTTCATTCACTCCATAAGGAAAAACACAGCATGTTATACGACTCTGGGTCCTGGCCGTGACACTTCCGCTGACAAAAACAAAAACAGGTTCACTAAGGATTTAAATGGAATCAAGACGTTTCCGACGGGGAAAACGTTGCAGGTTATGAGGCCGTGACATCACACGTTGTTCTGCTTCATCAACTTTTCATTGGCAATTTTACAACTTCAGGCAACAACAAGGCCTTCCTGCGTTCATGTTGTTAGCTCCTTGCTAGTTTTCTGCAGCATTAAGTTGACGTATTTCAAAGTGCACATACATAGTGAATGTGGTGTTGGTAGTTTAAGTCTGTCATTGAATCTGGCATCAAAGCAGCCGGGTCCAGGTTTACAGGTCGGCTCGCCTAAACTTCCAGCTGCCTTTCCATGTGCGTAAGCTTCAGGTGACAGACGTGTCGGCGGCGAGTTTTTTTTAAAGGTCTGAAAAAGGTGCTGTAAGTAAGTAAGTAGTTTAGTGTCTTGCAGAACCAAAATGACCGTGATGTATCTGAACGGGTCCGTTATGGTTGTTGATTGTTACCAGCGAGTCGGCCGCCACCAATCCAGGAAGTGTTGATTTCTCACTTTCACTTTCTCACCCTCTGACTGAACTGCAGGAGCAACATCAGCTGCTCATATATCCAGCAGCTCGGTGATAGATGACGACTGACGTCCTCAACAAATGTTTTTCCCGAGCCAAAAAAGCAAAGGGAACATTATTCGCATGTGGGATATTTCCTTCATGGCTCAGTGCTTCTATTATCAGGGCTAATTAATGTCTGTGGTTGTAATTAATGAATCGGTATTTATTTTAAATGCACTTTAAGGTGTTGATCATCATGAAAGTTTCCACCAGTATGTGACGACAATCACTTCCCTGACAACTCCGATGAATCACATGTCTGTTTTCCTTATTAACAGTTCAGTTTAATCCGGGACAAGTTCCCTCATTATGGCTCCGTCAGGAAGTCATTCCAAGTGGCGCCAACAAGCTCACTGATATTTATCGGAAACAAAGGGCCAAATAAGTCATCAAGGGAAATGTCACAGGGCGCTGTAACCTTTCCGCGGGGCTAACCTTTGATGCTCGCCGGCAAGATGAGAGTCATTTGATGGCGGTGGAGTAGCGCTGAGGCGTAATGAGGGGCCACTGAGGTGTTTGTGACAGAAATTAACTCCAGGTTAATGATTGGGGAGTGTCACGAGGGAGCTCCTGTGAAACCACACACACACACACACACACACCAACGGACGCACAAATATAAACATTTAAAAAACCAAAACAAAAAAAAAAACCCAACCCACAGACGTGGTGAGGCATTGGGTAAATGCGTAGTATCAATCTTGTGCTGTTGTCAACCCCGGAGCTGTGCGGGTTATTATTTGGTCGGCAGTCTGTCTGTGATGTGAAGCAGGTACTCGAGATTCCAGTCAGGCATTGGAGGAGGTTTTAACCTCACAGAGCCTCTGCGCTCTGGCTGATTTGCTCAGTGCAGTCTGTAATTTAATTAGTCTGTTTTTGTCTCTCACATACGCTGACAAATGCACAGTGAGTGAGACTGGGAATTAGCATCGCGGGGCTGATCCGATCCGATCTGGCCCCACAATCCTGAGGTTTATTGTGAAAACGTGAACCCAAAACAGCTGGTGGTAAACACTTGATCAGCGACACGTTAAGATCGTCACCTCGCAGCGCCTGTGTGCGGTCTGTCTGCGGCGCCGCCTCCGTGATGAAGCATCTCGCTCCAGGTTTAAGTCGTAAAAAGCGAAGCTGCTGGGCCAGAAACCACATTTTCTGAGTAGGTAATCACGACCATTAATCATTCCGGCACACTTCTCGTTCCCATTGGCCAAAAAGAATAGGTCATGGCTAAAGACTGTACCTGCACGCTGCTGGTGAATATGCACCCCACACCCCCACACCCCCACCCCACCCACCCACTCAAGGCCATTCGGGCTGATTTGTAGCAGCGGTCCTGTGAAATTACCTGAGTTATGGTTGTTGGAAGTGAAAGAATAATGATAAATTTGTCCGTGGATGAGTCAAGGCTGTTCTAACACCAGGACGCTGTTATTACGCTGTGATTAACGTGCTAATCTAAGACAGTTTGTGGACATACTCAGAGATAGGGAGGAGTTTATTTTTCCACCGCTTTACTTGAATCATGAATTAAAACATGAAAAGCGATTGTTTAATGATAGAAGTGTGTCCTTCCCGAGTGGGACAACGGGCACTTTGGAGGATTTGTTTCATGTCAGGATCTTGGAAAATGGCACGAGACACCACTCGTTTCCAGACCCCAGTCGATCCCGGTGAAAGTCGTTACGCACGATAAATGACCTTGGAAACAGGTGAGACTCCGGCGTGGTGTCGGTAAGAGTCATCACTCAGGACGAGACACAGTGACCTGTCGGGATGTGGGTGTTTTTTTTTGTTTTTTTTTCCCAAATGGGGTTATCCCATGTCACCTTCTGGGAACTGGCTCCGTCCAGACCAGAGGTGGATAAAACTGGGTCACGATCCAACTTTTCCCGCTGCGTCTGGTAATGTTGCTGACATAATGTGTTGTTGCTGGATAACGACTTTCCTGTTTCATGTGGAGAAAAGGAATCACGGACGTAGTGATTAGATTCAGAGCTCATTTGGAATTGGAGGCAATTTAGAGACTTGATGACGCCACTGCAGCGTCTGAGTTGTCCAGGACCATCACCAGCTCTAAGGTCTGTCATCCAGGCTTCCTCTTCCTCTTCTTCTTCTTCTTCTTCTGTGGCGTTTCATGGCAGCTGGCATCCAATTTGTTGCATTGCTGCCTCAAACAGGCCCAACTTGTTTTGCATACACAAATAAATGCACCACACACATGTCATTTAGTGGGTGGGATCAGCCAGATGTTTTTTTTCCACACATTTCTAATCTTTTAAATACTACCACAAACTATTCAAAGTATGTGCTACGCTGGGTCTTTGATGGAATCCCAGACGAACTGGGCCGTTTTAAAGTCTCTCATGAAGCAGCAACACTGACGTTTGTGTCAGTGTTGTGAGTGGAATCCCCACAGTGTGTAACAGCAGCCGCGCTCATCCTGTACAATCACTTTGTGGTTTGTTTATGGATGGACCCGATCTGTCAACTGTTTTTTTTTTACTTGTGTGTGAAATATTAATGAAATAAACTGACTGAGATTTGATTCATCTGCAGTGGATTATAGCAGATACACATGAGACCCCATCAAATCCCAATTGCCCCCCACCCCCCACCTTCTCCATGTGTGTGGATATCAGTTCTGTGTTTTGTTTTTTTCCCTTTCTGTAAAATCGGAATCGTGGCAATGAGAGGAAATGCACTGACTGACAACGTAATGAGGGGAATGGAGGGAATAAAGGAAGGCGAGCGAATAACCATCAAGACCTGGTGATTAGTCGCTCAGCAAGGTCTTATCACCCTCAGACCATGAGGAGATTAGTATGGACTGGCTCAAGTAGGGGGGAAGATAGCAGACGTTTGTATTTACCCATCGGAGCCATTGATCAACGCAAACACGCTCAGAGAGACGCCCCATGTGGAATGAGTCAATGACGGATCAATGGAATCAGTCCAAACCGGCTGCGGCCTGTTAATAGCAAAGGTCAGTTTGCCCAGGACGGGCAGGCAGGACTGTATCAGCGCATGATAACAACAACAACAACAACAACAACAATAATAATAATAATAACAACAACAACAACAATAATAATAATAACAACAATAACAATAACAATAATAATAATAGTAATAATAAGCAAAGTTAATGCGACAGAATAAAAACAAAAGTCAGCTCTGCATTGTGCGTTTGTTATCCTCCCCCCATCCCAGACACACACACACACACACACACACACACACACACACACACACACACAGCTTTCGTCTTTTCACTTCCAGCTGACTAATGATGAAGAAAGTATGAGAGTTTTCTTTTAAAGGGCACTTCCCGACACCCACTCCCAGGATGCAGAGCCATAACGCTCCCCGGGGAGACGTTTTCTAAAGCTGCTCTTAAAAACATGTTGAAACCTCAAAGCTGAAACGCAACGTTTCTAATTCCTTTCCCCTCCTGCATTATTCAAAATTTTTTTGTTTTGTTTTGTTTAATATGTCGTTAAATGGGCGGTGTTAATCAGGTTAACCCAGGCGCCTTATCTCAAATGTCTGGAACATAGTCTTTGATTGAATAGGGTCATGTTGAATTGGAGAATCATTTCAGGGTTTTATTATAACAATGTATCTATCTATATATATATATATATATACACACACACACACACACACACACACACACACACACACACACACACACACACACACACACACACACACATATATATATACATACATATATCTATATCTATATCTATATCTATATATATATAGACCAGCATGAAGCGTTATGCTGATTGTGTTGCAGAACCAGGTAGCAGCTGGACAACCACACGTATCTGCTGGAGGCATTTTTAATCAACAGCTAAATGGGAAGTGCAACAATGAAACCTGTTGGTTTTGAAAGCCAGATGCAGACGGGTCGTCGCTAATCGTCCTCCTTCCTGTTATTAATGAGTTACGTCTCCCTCGGCCGCCGCCTTGCAGGATTTCATTCACTTAATGAAATTCTCCCGAGCCACAAAGTCGTTAATGCGACTGTGTGAGATTTTATCATTTGCCTGTGTCCGACTCAGCCGAGCAGAACATGTTTGTGATAACCTGCATGTATTCCCCGGACATTATACAATAATTCCTCACGCCGATACGACTAAATATATACATTACTAACTATATACATATAAGATCCATTATCGACGCTAAACAGGTCAGCAGCCAATCAGAGGGCAACATGCAGAGACAAAATCATCAATTAGCCAACAGACAGACTTTTTAAACACGATTAATATTGAATGAATATTTATTTTTAGTGAGCTGTCAAACGGCAATTCAGCCTTCTTCATGCTCAGATCTGGCTTTCTCAGTCTTTTTTTAAAAATATATCCTCCCACGCCATTTGATTGACAGGCGATGTCCTGGAAGTGCGATGCAGCAAACATCCACAGAGTAGCCAGCAAAGCACTGACAACTTATATCTCCCAACATACAACGCACCAAAGATACATTTTCACCACAATCATATCACATCAGCCTTTAACAACGCAAACGCACATCAAATGTAGCAACGTCATAAAAGAAAATGATATGTTTACATGGACAACAATATTAGACGGAATAAAGGTCATAACCCTGAATCAGCAGTAATCAGATTAATACACAGGTTATATGATAAAGACATGTATCTTTGTCACATTGTATCGTCCTGTTGGAGATTATCCAGCAGTGGACATGATGTAATAACGGAATAATCCGACTCTGCTCTGTGACAGGAATGTTACTGTTCGGAATAAAGGTCAGTGGTCATCATGTAAACATTTGGACACAGTGAATTCTGCTTCCACCGACTCAGTGCCATTATTCCTGCTTCAACACCTCAGCAGCTCACTCTGAAGGAGCCTCTTTGAAATCCAGCTGTGTTGACAATCTTGCGTCAGCTCCAGCACCTCAACACTCTCTCGTGTGGCAGCACATCAACAGCCAGTCTCACTGAGATGATACTCTCTCTCTCTCTCTCTCTGCTGCAGCCTGTTCTTCACCGGCCGCATCACGAAAACAGACGAGCCCACACCAAATCAGTACCCTTCCCCTCAGACAGGGGTCGCCTATCAATCTCTGGCCACATATTGCCAAAGACATTCCCACCAAAAAAAAAAACAAAAAAACAAAACAGCCCTGTTCGGAAAAGTCTGAGATTCCGACGTGACAAATGGAATATAGAGCTTTGTTTTCATGTACACAGAGGTTTAATCCGCTGGCTGTGATGATGTTGGACAGAGTGAACACAGTCGTTTGAGCTCCACCAAGAGTCCAGTGTCTGAACTCACATATCTCTGTGTGAGATGGAAACACAAAGCAGCAAAGGTGTGTGTGTGTGTCTGTGTGTGTGTGTGTGTGTGAAAGGAAGACATTAAACTTTATTGTATATCAAGCATAAACAATTCATTTCAAACTATTAAACTATGTCCCGGCAGCGTCCATAAGTTGCCATGGCAACAGTTTCTGTCTTTACTCCAACCAGCGCTTAATTACAGTGAAAGTCAGCGACTCTGACTCGGGTGACGGCGAAGCGGCACTCTGCAGTGCTCCGGTCTTACCTGTGACGGGTGGTGCCTCACAGGCGGCTGGCGCCTCGACTTGTCGACGCACGCGACGGTGAAAAGCAGCAGTGAAGAAGAGTGGGAGGACGGAGACATGAGGAAGAGGAAAGACAAAAAAGGCAGAGCAGGGACGGCGCAAATTCTGAATAATGGATGTGAAGAAGAAAGAGAGAGAGAGAGATGGAGAGGGAGGAATTCCTCAGTCGCTCCTACTCCCCGGATCGCAGAGTGTGAATCATCTTCTGCGTGGATCAAATGGCAGAGTCCAGGGAAGGGCTGGGCCGGAGCAGGGAACAGAGCGCGGGGAATCTGCCGAGCCTGGGACGGCACGGAATGTTGTTATGTGGGGGCAGCACGGTAGCACAGGAGAATTATGGGTAGACGAAGGAGCCATTCATCAACTCAAACACTCAGACTGAAGCTGTTCCTCTCACACACTCCTGCTTCCTCTAATCTGTTTACGCTGCACGTAGCTTCAAGTTTCCTCTTTAACCAGACAATCAATACCCAGGATTCCTTATGGCAACTTGTCTTCAGTGTCCTCGTCCTCCGCCTGTAAAGTTACACAGACATCGGTGTCATCGGTTCCTCTTGTTCTTCTTCTTGTTTGTTTCCTCAGGTTCGAGAGAGACGTTTTGGAGAAATCCGGGAAGTCTAAGGTTAAATGGTTCTCATTGCATTCGTAAACACGCACACACACAGGAACGTCGCTGTGCCACAGTCTGATGGGAAACAGGATCTTCTGGATCAGCTGGCGTGGAATCTAAACGTCCAACATAACAAACATCATCTCCTCCACCTCTTTCTCAATGTGGGTCTGGATTTAAAGCTCTTGAAGTTGACCGTGTTCTCAGGGTGTTAACCGCTGCCCGAGCCAGACGACGGGCCAGACGACGGGTCGCGTGGTCTGCAACTCGAACCCACTCTCTCCTCGCATTACGATGCACTATCACAGCGTTAGTGCCTCCACAGGCGCTCGGCGTGGAGGCTCGAACACAGAGTAGAATCAAATAAACTGGCTGACGGGATGCAAAATGGTTCCTGCATTGATTGAACGTGGAAACAAAGTCAGCGCCACATTATGGCAGCTCTTTGTACAGGTTCCAGCTCGGAGCAGCGTTTGGCTCCGAGACAACGAGGACGCCACGGGAATGGCAGCTGAAGGAAGACGACTTGAATCCTGTTGTTTCTGTGTCACGGAATGTCCAGTGTTTACATCTGCTCATATTCATCAGATATTGAAACCACATGTTAACAATTCTTTAATATTTAAAGTCTCTTGTTCAGTGTCGATAGGCGTAGAAACATCAGGGACTAACATTACACACTAATGAAAACATAATTACAAATATTATTTCTCATTTCCCTAAACCCTGTCGTTGAAGGTACAGGTAGAAACCTCAAATGTCCATCACCTCTCATTGTACCTGTCGTCGTTGGCATGGCGACAGACGGCCGTGCAGTATGAACACCGCCTCAGACCACTCAGCAAACGAGTCGTTGAAACCACGTGTTCTGTCATGTGATGCAGGCGAACTGAGGTGACCGCCGTCTGCAGTGTAGGAGACAGTTGGACACATGTACCTGTCCACAACCAATGAGTGGAAACACTGGTCCCATAACCACACTCTGTATCAGCCACTGATGCAAACCCCTCCTATCTTTATCTCAATCCATACCATGCTTCTTCAGGTGCACATCATTATATCGAAGGCACTGAGGGGCCGGCGGCTCCCTCGGAGCGTGCCCTTGGCGCAGTGATTGAGCTTCACACCTGCGTTTCATTGCTGCTGGGTTTCTGCCTTGTTGAGTGGATCCTGAGCTTCTCCCGTCGCCGCTCGCTGCAGCTCCTTCCCCCTATCAATGTCAATCTGTCAAGAGGAGGGAGCCGGTGACGGCGCCTCTGCTGCTCGGCCCAGCCGTGCGTCTGTAATCATTCTGGCTGTAGCTGTGCTGATTGGTGCAGCAGTGTCGGGCCCCGCTGTAGGTGAGTGATCAGCCGCTCTCTGGGATACACAAGTCTGCCGTTGATCAATGGCCCCATTAATCCAGCAGCAGAATGGATAATGCACCGGCAGCAGGGATGCACACTCCGGCACAGCGACTCAGGCCCATGTTCCCACTGTTCCCACCATCTGTACAACAACCCCTCCGGTTGTGTTTGGAGAACACTCCAACGTGGGTGATGTCCTCTCACCGTCTGCATAATGTAGCACCTTGTTTTGAATATTAGAACACTGGATTAGTTAGCGGTGGTCGGGATGATGAAACATTCCGTTCAGTCCTTCCTGGTTGGCACACATGGGAATCATGGGCTATATTATGGTAATATAAATAATAAAAATAAATACACCGTGCCAATCATGGAGACCAGTCTCGCGCTGACTGACATTTGCTTTGCGACAAAGTTTTGCTGCAGTCTGGGAGAACAACTTCTGGGAATGGATAAATATTTCTATGGTATCGCCAACGCAGCGTAAGTGCAGTCGGTGGGAACTTGTGAGAGGTTGTGGGCAGCTGAATATTTTATGAAGTGGTTTAAATAAAATCTGATTTCCACTCAGCCAAGCTGAAATCTAATTGATGTATTTTACAACTTCCTTTATTGTCCTTTTTACCAAAATGCATCCCGTCCCCATCGTCCTCTCTCTGTCCCTCATTCATCGAGTTCAACATCCGCATTATCATCAAGACATGGAATTCCGTGTTCTTAACACATTGTTTTTGGAAGAATAACGTCCAGTGTTAATAACATTCAATAAACCTGACTCCCTCCCTCAGGTCTCTGACTCGCTGAAGACCTCTCGACATATGAACCTTTCATCACCCTGTGATTGGCTCCAGCTGTTCCCACAATTCCCGACACGAAACACTATAGATAGGGTGTATGGATTATAGTTCAGGTCCTGGTCACTGTCTTCAGTAGCAGTACTCGGTCATCAGACTTGATAGTAGCCAGTCGTTACACAACGGCTGTAATGTGACGACACACCTTCAGGTGGTCGCCGAGGTATTGACATGACGCTGCGTACAAAGACCACGTCCGCTTCCCTATACGTCCACTTCCTTATACGTCTGCTCACTGCGCTCGGCACACTGATCGTCCCCGACACAAATCAATGTATAAGAGGTGGAGGGACAATGAGTGAGCAACGAGCAGGACTCTCCATCGTCCTGTCTCCCAGTCGCCCCCGATGATTGAGGCCAATCAGCGGCATCAGGACCTGCTTCTTCTCCTGCCTCTCTCTGCGCTCCATTTGTGACCCATTGTGAAAAACCATTAGGCCTCCACTCCAACTGCAACACCCAACCACCCCCCACGCCCCCCCACCCACCCTGCATAGACTCATTGCCCACTTCGTCTGCCCCTAATTGTGTTTTTTCGAAATCCTCGTCTCAATCGCAGTGAGATTGTATCATCCATAAACATTATGTGTGATTGTGTGATTGTGTGTGTGTGAAAGCCTGCAGGAATCTGCCCCCTTCACCACCAGGGAATGTTTTCATGGCCTGATGAGATTAGGTGAGTTACACGCAACCTGAATTTACAGACTCAGCGTTAATTGAATCTCATAACATTTTCATGTAATTACATTGCACTGTTTGTATAATTCACTATGGAGTCAACACAAAGCCATGCTGGAAAGACAACGCTTTATCGTCACGGCCGAGGAGGATGCATGTTACACTAAATACTAAATGGTTACACAATCAGACAGTTTGGCTTCAATGACCAAAATACAGTGTCAGCAACAACAACACACAACAATCACACTATGCACTGCTCCCACGTTATCAATAATTCATCGCACGTGCCTGTAGACCATCATCAGCATTGATTTATCAATTACTACAAAACACCGGAAATGTGATGAATGATTCAGCTCGTTATCTCGTTATCCAAACAGACCTGGCAAACGGCGCTACATTAAAAAAAAAAAGGACGGAATAACAAAAATAAAACTGAAGACAACAGTTGTTGCTTCAGTTGTTTCTGATGTTGACACATTATTATATTAGAAAACATGTTTTGTTGTTGGTAAACACATTTTCACTGTGCACTAAATACACAGAATACATTGTTAAGTTTACGGTTTGTTGGGTTTAGGACATATTGTGTGCGTTATTAATTTACCCTCTCTGTACTTTGTGTTTCTCAGTGAATGTGTGAATCTGTGAGTTGAGTTTGCGTTGGTATCAACTCCTTCCAGGAAACACCCACACATCCAGACATGGCGACAGCTGTGCATTGATTGGTGGGCGGCGCCGCGGCGTCACTTCAAATGGAAGCACCTGAGCCTGATGCTCCTCTGGCTCTTTATAAGGTCCACGGCACAGCGGGCTCAGTTCACGCACAACCATCACACCTGGGTCTGCTCATGCTTGTTTCAGTTTGTTTGATGAAACCTGAGCTGCACAACCTGCTCGCTAACTATTTAATTTCTGCGATTATACCTGAGCGTTCATGTGGGTGAAAGGGATTTTATTTTGTCTGAAAGCAGTTTGACAGGATGTTGAGCACGTTGAGTTTTTTTTTTAAATCATTATGTATTAATCACATCAGATATCATCACACTCTTCAGCTCAACCTTCAATCAGATGGATGTAATGATAGTGGTTGAATGTAGAAGCCACTTCACAGTTTAAAACATTAGCTGTGCAAAAAAAAAGAAAAGAAAGAAAGAAAGAAAAGAAAGAAAGAACATCTTGAGTTGGGCTTCAGTTCCTCTTTTCTTCCGTAGAGTGATGCTTGATATGCTAATGTGGAGCTAATGTAGAAGTTAAGGGCTTTTCATGACTCTTGAAACGAACTCTGACTAATTCTGTCTCATTATTATTATTATTATTATTATTATTATTATTATTATGTAAATGTCATATAATATAAATGTCTCCAGTTTCGAAATCCCCCAATAAGCCTCATTTGCTTTGTGCAGTATATCACATATGTGTCAGCATCATTTTGACAACTAGAGACTTGTGGGATATTTGTTTTGTTTTGTTTTGTTTTTTTCCACCATGACAGAAATAGTAAAAGTGCGTCTGCATGTTTTATTCAGTGTGTGTGTGTGTGTGTGTGTGTGTGTGTGTTTAACTGCGAACACCTGACTGTCATTAACCACACTCAGTCTGATAACTGATAACTTCACACCTGATTGCACGCTTACGTCCTTAACGTCGTTACTGTTGTCGACGAAGCTGCAGGCGTCTCGTTCCTTTGTTGGGCGCAGTGAAGTGATCATAAAAAGAATGTCTTCGCCAAAACCAGATTCCCAAAAACCGAATACACCACTTGAGCAATGAGAATTTAAAAAAATAAATAAATAATAAAATACGTTAATGTAACAATCTTTCATCAATATAATTTTTTTTTTGTACAGTGTCATTACAAACGATTGATGGTCCGTGCGATGAAAATATTTAGAATTTGCATCGAGGCATTAACCAATAACAAGCTTAGAATATGACGCGTAAACGATTGTATCAAATGGTGCTAATTTTCCCTCCTACCAGGAAGCTGATTACAGATAATGACGTTCACCTCGCAGCCCGGGTGTAAATCAGAGCCTGATTAGATGGCTGGAATTCAACCCAGCAGGTCACTGGTCCCATATGGACCCAGAATTAGCATCACTCAGGAATCTGGACTCATCAAATAACAAATAACAACGTATTTATTTGCATTTTGTTTCTTCACAGGAAAAAGAAAGGAAAGAATTTTGTGTCACGGCAATGAGACTATGAAATTTGGGATTTCATAGTCTCTGGGATGTGTGGCAGAGGGCTGCAGTCAAGCAGCCGTTGACATGGTATATTAAATTATAGCCATGTAGCCATGTAGTTAGGAAAACAACACGTCAGGCATAGTACAGTCTGTTTATTTATGGAAAAACAAAAGCACCTCTTCTGGGAACTGGAACACTCGTGTTACACTTCTACCCTGCAAGTGCTTGACACAAAATCAACATTTTTGTGTGTGTCGCCGCACCGTTAGTCCTGGTAACAAGGCGATGACATCATCAAAGGTCACGCTCCAGCACAGACAACAGAAAACTGCGTATATCACACGCGGGGGGGGGGGGGGGGTCCATCCAGTGGCTTAGAAGGTAATTGAACTTTTCTCTTAACGCGTTTGTCCCATCTGCAGGAATATTAGCTGTTTGATCCGTACTGTTGGGAATTCATGTGCAGCCCACTGTATGATTAATATTCCATGTGACAGTCCAGATTACAAACTGAGCACATTCAAACGTCCGGCTGAAAAACACTTTATTTGTTGCAGTGCTGGTAATTTTTGGGAGTTTTTTTGGTGGAAAGTATGGGAACGACATCTGAGCCGTTTCAAACTGAATGAGATGAGGTGTGAGCATATTTTAAGCGCGCGATCAAATATTTCCACTATCAGGGAGCTGTTCAACTCTGATGAGACGTTTTTCCCTCTCTTGGCAAATCCATTCTTTTCCTGAGACCCTCCGCTCCAGCTGACTGATCAGCCATTGTTTTCCCACACGGAAGCAGGAAGTAATTCATCAGCTTTCCCGTCCTCTGATACCGGCAGGTCTCACAGAGCTGCTGGTTGGTCCAGGAACTTCTCCGGTTGGTGGGGGGAGGGGAGGGTGGTGGTAATAGAAATAATAGAAATAATATCAACTGCATAAAAACTATGAATAATAGTCGTTTTGGTTTTCCTGCCTTTAAAGAAACTCAATGGCCTGAAGGCGACAAAACAAGGAATGTGACGCTGAGATCCAGCCTCTTCGTCTCTAAGCCATTATTTCTGCATCTTCATCTGGGCACGCCGACCTTCAGGCTAAAGGATCCCTGCAGCTCCAGGAGTGATGGATCCGTCAGAGACACTGGCTGTGAGGGTACCACAGGCTGCAGGTCATCCAACCGACCACAGACACAAACTAACTGTGAAGAATCCAAGTGAAAAGCCGCGCTCGTTTGATTTATTTATACTGTTTATCACTTTCCTGGGATAAAATACCACATCTAAACCTGGCGCTTGACCCTCGAAACAACAGAAAGCCCCCCCACACGACTTGACTGCAGTTTTCTTATATTTTCATTTTAAATTCCCAGGCTGGGAATTTTGGTGTGTGTGCGTTGTGATTTCACTGGCTGGTCTTTCTATTGGTGGACGCGTTTTAGACGAGCATTAACGTGTCAAGAGACGAATGAGCTTTTCATATCAGAGCAGGCTGACAGTTCTTGAGCCGCCGAGCAGAATCCATCTCCACGAAGCTTTTCTCTCCGAACAGCAGGGTGGGTTTTTTTTGTTTGTTTTTTTTTTCCAAAAAGGAAAATTGAAGAATCCAAGTGAAAAGCCGCGCTCGTTTGATTTATTTATACTGTTTATCACTTTCCTGGGATAAAATACCACATCTAAACCTGGCGCTTGACCCTCGAAACAACAGAAAGCCCCCCCACACGACTTGACTGCAGTTTTCTTATATTTTCATTTTAAATTCCCAGGCTGGGAATTTTGGTGTGTGCGTTGTGATTTCACTGGCTGGTCTTTTTATTGGTGGACGCGTTTTAGACGAGCATTAACGTGTCAAGAGACGAATGAGCTTTTCATATCAGAGCAGGCTGACAGCTCTCGAGCCGCCGAGCAGAATCCATCTCCACGAAGCTTTTCTCTCCGAACAGCAGGGTGGGTTTTTTGTTTGTTATTTTTTTCCAAAAACAAAAATTAGCCGGGACATTTTGTGCCTGGCTTGTTAGAGATGAACAGGTTGGAACGACATTGGCATGTCATTGTTCGCAGTTAAAAGCTGTGCCTACCTGACAAAATAACAAGTTAGTGTAACATATTAAATACGGTGTATTTTTAATCCGCCGAGATCAAAGCTAAATGATCTCTGATTCTAATGAACAGGCTCCGGATGTATTTTTACACCTTTTTGTGTTGACGGAATCTTGTTCAGTATAAACTCAGGTACGTTTGATGAAGTTACAAAAAAAAAATGCATTTGATAAATGAATGGAAGGAAAATATTTCCACCTTTAGTGCTGCATAAAACAGCTGGACGTAACATTAATATTAATACGGCTGAGTTTAATCAAATACCACAGCAACTTTAACGAGCTTAGTTTTACATATGTTTGCTGAATTTAAGGTTGCTGGGAGTCACCTGATGAATAATGAATCATTCAAGATGTTTTAGAACCATACATTATTTTACCTCCGGTCTCATGTATATGTATGTTCAATGTGCCAGAAAAAAAAAAAAAAATAAGCGAGTTGTTGTGTGAGATTTTGGTTTTGTCACCAAAAATACAACTTGGATTTCTTATCTTCATCTCGCCAGCTCAAACCATCCTGTATCATCCTGTATCGAGTGCGACAAATCTGTCGCAGCTGTGCTGATCCATCCTTTTCTCCTGGAAGCTGCTTACAGGTATCACAGGTCGCAGGTCATCTACACCAGCAACACACTTCAGACAGACGTGTTACAAAGTATTTAACAATTTAAATAAACAAAGAGAACGGAATAAAACAATGGTTTGGAAAAGAAAGAGTTAACAGAGGCGCAAACATCTCAGAAATTCAACTAGAGATGTGTGCGTGTGTTTTTGTGTACCTGTCTATGTGCATTTTGATTTTGTGTTTGTTCCCATAACACAAAATCACCAGGTTGTGTTGACCTCATTTTCACACACTTTGACTATGTCACAGTCAAAGTGCTGACCACAGGCTTCCAATGCTTACTGTGTTTCATATAAACTTTCCCCACAGTGCAACCGTGTACACACATACACACACACACACACACACCCACACACACACATATACTTTCAGTCACTTGATGTTTCAATAAACTTGCACAGGGTTTTATCCCGCAGCACCGCAGCCAATGCATTTCTCCCGGAACTGGAAGAGGAACATTTAGGCGATAAATCATTCTGCACTTTTTCATGCTGGTTTCAATTTTCTCTTTATTGTACAATCAAGAATGGATAATTAATTTAGCAGTGTGCAGAGATGGCCAGCTCGCCGTGTGCATAAATCACTCCGCCGTAACTCTTAAGTGGTTACATCAGCATATTTTGAGATATCATTTATATTGTAATAAATCAAATTGAGTCTTACATCTTCGTTAAAGCTGCGCTGGGTGAATTTTATATGTTAAACAAAAAATATATGTATATAGTGGTTCAGTGATGCAGCTGTTTCAGCCACTGCCTGCGCTGTTTATTATGTTCTCATGAGTCTAAAAGCATCGTATAACCATGAAAGCAGGACCCTGCACATCTGCTGTGCTGTGTGTGTCCAAATGAAATGTGTTCCTATGATCAACACATTGTTTGTTCCATCTCTGTTCGGTCTCTCTGGTGAACATGAGTGCACTCAGTGCAAAGTAAAGTGCACGCAGGTTGCTCCTCGGTGCATTTTAACCCCCATCACGGGTAGCTGGGTGCTACAGTCACATCAGAAATAATATTATGTATTTATACATACAGTATATACTGTGTTACTGTATTTTTTTTATTTATTTTTTTTAGATGTAAGTTGAAGATTTGAAGTTCTAGGCCACATTTTGCCGGTTAGTGCTGCACTGCCCCCCCCCCCCCCCCCCCCCGGCTGCCGCTGCACCGCCCCCCCCCCCCCCCACCCCCGCCCCCCCGGATCTGGGCTGTGACGCTTGTATTTCTTTTGCTGCCTGAAGGTGTTTTTTTTTTTTTTTACCCCCTTTGGGACCGATTTATTTTTGTAGAAAAAAAAAAACTCAGCTGGGCGTCTTTGAGCCCAGTGTTCCTCAGCCACCATGAGCCATAACGGTCCATTCAGAGACCAACACGGGGACATTTGGTTTCTTTTGGTTTTCTGGTTATGACTGTTATTTCAACCTCGTTTCGCATTTGACTTTCTTTTGTTCTTTGAACATTTATTTTGAAGATATCTCTGTTCTCCCTGTAACCTGCTTTGCCCTTCAAGCTGAATATATCAAATCAAAAAAAAAAAAAAAAAAATTCAAAACCACACATCAATTTGGAAAATAGAAATTGTTTTGGACAAGTGGGCAAAAGTAGCAACTCCATGTTAATACCATGCTGCATGGTGATCCAGTATCAACATCGACACATCAGACTTAATGATCACACAGTTTAATGATCACACAGTTTAATGATCACACAGTTTAATGATCACACAGCTGAATGATCGCAGTAAAAACAGTGATGGCGTTGCTTTAAATAGAGAATATGTTGCCAGGTGGAGTTCAGATGTTTGAACTCAGAGATTTTCTTCAAAGGAGACTTCTAATGTTGTGTAGCACTAAGCCTGATGAGTGTCTCCACTTTCAATGTAGTGTGTGTGTGTGTGTGTGTGTGTGTGTGGGGGGGGGGTGCTGTGGATGCTCTGCCTGCCATGTAAATCGATCATCCCTGTAGGGATAGAAACCAACACCAGCCGTATCACTGCTGCCAGAGAAACACTGAGCCACACAACCTCTCTCCACAACCGGGCGCTACACAACGCACTCTTTGGTTTGCACACAGGCAAAAGCACAGCTTCGCCCTGCAACACACAATGACCTGAGAGCGTTCCTGTCTGGAACAGGAAAAAGGAACAAATCATCTCAGAGCTGCACAGTGTGATTAATATTTCTAATGGAACAAATTGTACACTGGGTAAGAATAAAAAAAAACGCTTTCTCATGTTTTATTGTGGTTTGTTTTGGTTTTTTTTGCCGAGTTGGATGAGTGTGCTGCACAGAGGCTGGAAACACAAACCGCCATCTGTGAAATCTGACGTCCAAGCGTCAGAGCCATGCACCATAAGCCTGCGCTGGTGTTGAGTCCAGCCCAGAGCCAGTGTCAGGCATGAGGGGTTTGAGTTGTTGTTGTTGTTGTTGTTGTTGTTGTTGTTTGAGCATGTGCAAAATGTTGGCACCGTGTGTTTCTCAGCATCACAGGGGACGCGTGCCGGAGAGCATCCATCTCTTCCCGGTGAGTGACAGAGATGACAGGACGTCTTCCGTACACGAGAGACACATGTTTTTGTTTTGACGACTGAGCGACAGGATGACAATGAAATGGCCAGGTAGAGTTTTCCCACGTCGATACAACAAATAGACAATTTTCAGCAGCACAAGACGAAGCGAGCGTTTGAAAAGGTGCGGTGACACTTTGTGTGGAGGAGAAACGATTGATGGCTTCAAACTCAGGTGCGGGTGTTGCACAGTGTAGCAGGAGAACACTGTGGGATACTGTAGTGCAACACAACAGCCATTGTACCACATTCCTATTTATGTACAGCTCATTAAATCCAGCTTTTGTTGAGACTGCGTCACAAAGTTTTGAATAAATCTGAGCTTTTTACTAAATTTTTTTTTTAAAATTTCTCTTTGATGATGTCAATGATGCTCGTTTACAATACAATACACACACAATTACAAAAACACAAAATACCTATAACCTATAACGACTCCTCCTTACATATATGCTTGATTAACAATAGTATAGCAATAACTGTATGTTGTTAATAGTTTATTAAAATACATTGTTACAAATGTAACATGTGCTCATAATCTAAACTACAAAATCAAATTCACAGTGAAACAATGAAATTTACACATAAAAATGAAAAATTCCATGCGCACACAAATAAAATCGACAAAACGTTTTGCAGAAACATCCACATGACAAATACAGTTACGGTTAAATACACGTCGTTTTGTTGTTGTTGTTGTTGTTGTTGTTTTTAATAAACGCAGCACATTAAACAATCTGCCAAAGCTCTTTCGGCTCAACGCGTCGCACTAAGCCAGGAAATGGAACAATGCTGGATAAGAAGCTTTACAATGTTATGACACTGAAAAACCTTGAGGTCGCTCTCGTCTGAAGAAGTGAAGCTGCGGGGATAAATCTTAGCTGCGCGGCGCGGCGTCTTCAGCAGACTGAGGAATGTTCAATTTATGTCTGCGCCTGCCGCCTCAAAGGCTTCAAACCGTCTGCGGCGCCGCCGGAACGACTTCCGCCTCAGACGCTTTCCAGGCAAATCGTTTTTTTCACAGTGGAATTTTCATGTACAACTGCAGAGTCAAGTCTTTATCCCATTAGCATCTCTGATCTCTTCATCATCATCATCATCATCATCATCATCATCATCATTGTCATCATGACAGTGTCAGAGGGCCCATTCATCAGATTATAGATCTACACCACCTGCTGTTTTTTACTTACAGCCGTATCTCCACAATATTGAGTCATGTGGTCCTGGAGATGAACTGAATTTTTATTTTATTTTTTTTTTCTCTATTTCAGTTCAGCTCCATCAAATAAACATAAACCTGTCATGGTGGAGAACAAAGGACCGCCAGGTTCTGTTGGTCCACCTCGATTCTGCTCTGCCACGAAAACCACAATCAAACACTATGAACATTTTATATCAGGACTCAAAGCGGTGTCTGGAACTCAGGAAGGATAAGATGTCCTGCAAGATCACGGTCAACTCGATGATACAAAGAAATAAATCATCTGGAGTGACATCAGACATTTTTAGCGTTTCTCCAAACCAGACTGTTGGCTGATGTTTAGAAATATTTGATGTTTTACTAACACAGTCTATATCAGAGCTTCTGTGTAATCTAGATCTACGTCTGCATCCATTTATTACGAAACCAACGCTATAAACTGACCATGTGATAATAAACTGCAGGAAGAGCACAGGAACTGATGATGGACGTTTTTCATGGTGAAACCGAAAAACGGGAATTGTCGTTTTTCCGGCTCAGAAATATGTGACTGTTCCTCACATACCTGGATCCATTCCTCTGTAGTGCATCTCTCTTATCCGAGATTGAAACATCTGCTGCACAGCTGGGCTTCCCAGGCAGAAAAAAACAACACAACATCAGCAGTGGATGTCTGGATCTGATTGTCACCTGTAAGTCAGGAGTTGTGTATATAAATACACAGAACTACTCGTCTCTATGACTCCAACTCTTCATGTAAAACTAATATCCACAATGAGACGCTCTTTTCTCCCGACCCTTTTCGGTGTGAGCAGGAATTCCGGTTGGGATGCACAGTGCAGTGGACGTGACTGCGAGCTCTTTAATGATGCACGGCAGCTGGTCTTTGTGGGCAGGTGGCGCCTGCAGCTGGGGATCTCCAACACGGAGATCATCTAGCAGCTAGAAATGAATGGTGGACTGCTCCACTGGCTTCACCTTCGATGCAACCGCGGTCTGAGCGGACGTCCGTCTGCACCTCCAGCGGTCGATGACCCAGAATCCGCCTCTGGTTCCGTCCCATGATCCTGATTATTTCCCTCCCACACCTTCTACACCACACATTTGAATTTTCTCCTGCCTGGTAGCTGACGCCGCCGTGGTCCAGACCAGCCAGACGTGTGTCTCTGAAGTCAACACCGGGTCATTCTGGGACAGATGTCTGTTCATGAAAACTGGGCAGGTTGTTGGCGTTGCCTCTCGGATAACTCTCGGAAAACCAGGAAGCGTTCCAGGAAGGAAATTAAGTCCCAGAGCGTCGGACTTCATGATGAAATATATGTGTGTTGTTGTTGTTGTGATGCTGTGCTATCCGTTGTTGCAGAAGAGACAGTGAAGACGCAGGTGCGTCTCGCCCAGGATGAAGCTTTGCCTCCGAGTCACTGTCTCGGAGTCACAGTGCCGATTGATATAAATTGACTCGGGCACCAGTGACCATGTGTTTTTATTTCCCGGACTGGAACGCGGCGATAGTCTGCGCGTCAGCGGAGGCCAGCAGCAGCTCGGAAAAGGCTTGGAAGTCTCAGTGAGCCGTGACTCAACCAAAACATGAAGAAAGAAAGAATGAGGGAAGCTCACATATATAAACATATGTTTATTTACGTTACAGTGTTGATTATTTATTGTGCAACATTAATGGTTAATCGTAAAAACTGCCGATCGTTATTCCTGATGTTATTCTCGTTGTGTATCAGAGGAGTTTGTTGCTGTGTTTACTGAGGCTGATGCTGTTTAACATAATTATGTTTATAATTTCATGATGTCACACTGTAATTCCATATAATTCATGATATGGGCGCAGCAGTGGTCGTTAACTGGTGGGAGTGTTTTATACCTGCTGCTGTAAAACCTGACTCGACCTCTGACTGGTGTCGTTTGAAAATGTTTTCTTTTTTCTCCTGACCTCCAGAGGAATTAATCAGACAGATGGCTGTGGGCGGTTCTGTCCCTGGAGATCAGTTTTCAAGTGATCCATATGTTTTTGGCAGACGAGGCCATGGCAGAGAGAGAGAGAGAGAGAGAGAGAGAGAGAGAGAGAGAGTGGGGGGGGTAGATGTTTCCATGCCGTGTCTCATGAACCATTTATCCACTGAGTCAGGAAGACAAACCATCACGAGCTATTCGCAGGAATCATAAGAAGGAAAATCCAAACGATAATGTCAGTATAAACTCAGTAAGCTGAACGAATGACTTTGGTTTCGTACATAAAAGAAGAAGAAGAAAAAAAACCCAACACAGCGGTTTAACGTCAAACGCTACAGAAATGAAATGTTGCTCGCTCAGCAGCAGGAGGAGTCTGAGTCTCAGCGAGTCTGATTGTACTAAACACCAGACCAGAGCAGATCAAACAGATCAAACAGCCCAGGTGAGCTAATCAATCAATCACAAACACAAAGTGAGCTGAGAAAATGAAGAATCAACAATGAAGTCATTTAACATTAAATCTACTGTGATCTCTAATTTCATTTTTTTAATTTGTTTTTTATTCATCTTTCAACCTGATGTGAATGAATGAAGCCATAACGATGATGTTTCAGTCTGTTACTGTTACTGTCGTATACACACCTGCAGCTACAGCATGACATCATATGCCGACAGGAAGAAGTACTTCCACTTTTTTTTTTTTTTTTTTTAGAAAACATATTATTGTCATGGAACAAGATGTTCCTGTGAAGAGCCTGTCACATGTTGTCACCGGGTGCAGGTTTGTTTATCAGGGCTATAGGGAGTTACATCTCGGATACATCTCCCCGCTCCTGCTTGATATTCCCTCATATCCCTCTTCACAGTGCTGTGTGACCAGGACGTCCTCGGCTAATCCGAGCCCTGCTCTGGATTCCCGCTGGAGAAGATAACGCTCCACGGTGAGAAATGAGCAGCGCCTGCTTTATATTTATTCATCACTTCTTCTCAGGATCTCATGTGGAATCTGAGTGGATCTTCTTGTGCCCCCCCCCCCCCCCCCCCCCCCCCCCCCCCCCCCCCCTCTCTCCCTCTGGAAAATCCAGGTATCTATAAAGGTATGTGATATACAACTACATCATGATAAGGCAAGGCGAGGGTGCTTATAGACTAAGCTTCTCCTGCAGGGGTCAGAGGTCGGATGTGAAAGTAAGTCCATAGCCAGGGCTCATGGAGCTCTTCTCCCCCTCCTCCCTGTTTCCTTCCTCTGCAGTGACCTTGGCCTCTCGTTTACACACTGACCGTTGTTACACTGGCTCACTCTGCTGGAGACAAGGTGGGTCACTGTGTGTGTGTGTGTGTGTGTGTGTGTGTGTGTGTGTGTGTGTGTGTGTGTGTGTGTGTGTGTGTGTGTGTGTTTTGTGGTGTTTTTTTAGAAACAATTAAAACCTCTTCTCATCAAAGTATGAAAATGGAGCCATTCTTCCCCTGTTATCCTGCAGGAAGGAGGAAACCAGACACGAGCCTGCGTTTTTATTTCTATGCATAAAAAGGAAAAGGGGGGGGGGAAAAGTTCTTTTTGAAGGAGAGCGATTTGTTTTGTTTAGACACTGTGCTGCTTCGGGAAAAAATGAATCATATGAAAAATGTAAGGACCTTAGGTCTGTTAGAATTACCTGCCAAAATGTTTCATGACTCATAACGCGGCAGCAGCTGAAGGGCAGGTCTATCCAGCATCGGCTGCCTTCTTTGCATATACTAAATCAAATAATGCAGCAAAACATAATATTATTCGGCGGGGTCCGTCAGACCATCCCTCACCTGCAGTCAGTGACGGTGTGGGTAGCGAGGTGTTTCCTCCCTCTCGCTCTTCATCTCTTCGTCTGTGTTTCACCCGCAGAACCAGGCCCGTCCACCAGGGGGTCAGGACACGCAATCCGCCATATTCTTTCATTAAACTTAGCCCCGTGCTAACAGGCTGCGGGAAAATAATTTTAAAATATATAATAATAAAAAAATGAAATAATATATAATCATAAAAACTAAAATAATATGTAATCACAAAAAAAAACTAAAATAATATATAATAATTAAAAAACAAATAATATATAATCATAAAAACTAAAATAATATATAATCACAAAAAAAACTAAAATAATATATAATAATTAAAAAACAAATAATATATAATCACAAAAACTAAAATAATATATAAAAATTAAAAAATAAATAATAAAAGCTTCCCAGGTCATTTCAATAAAAATATTTGTTTTAAATCTACCCGTCGATTATCGTTCACGCAGGTTTCCGCACCATAAGCTCTGCGAGATGCAGGAGAAGAGGAAGTGATGGTATCTAACGCGTAAACGCCTGATCATCTGCAGACGAGTCTCCTCACACTGATTTGGGAGACAAATCAATATCTAATCTCCTGGAGAGTGATCGGGTTGTAACTCTCCCCCTGCTTCCCGTCACAAGAGTTGAGGAACCTTTAACCAACTTACTTTTCATCCCAGCGGCAGAAACATCTTGTGGCCTTTAAGGTAAGAGGAGGAAGAAAAAAAAAAAGAAAAAGAAAAACATCTGAGGAGAAGATGCATCTTTGATCTGGTTCTCAGGGTTATGCAGCCTGAGACGGATCTGATCTTATTCCTCCTCACTGCAGCACCACTCCTCTGATATCTCATATCTCACTGCAACACCTTGATGTCACTGGATCCCACAGCTTTCCCTGCAGCTGACGCCTGCTTTTTTGTTTGTTTGTTTGTTTGTTTGTTTGTTTGTTTGTTTGTTTGTGGGTTCTCATCCTGTGTCAGGTCAACAGGAGCAGGGTGATGAACAGATGACCATCAACCAGCACCAAAAAACACAACGACAACTGAGCGTGACACTGAGCGTCTCACAAACAAACCTACAAAACCTAAAGTCAGAATTATGATTCTGTGCAATAACAAAGAGGCTCAATAAAAACTCACATACACACACACACACACACACACACACACAGTGAACAGTATCTTCATCATTAGCGGCGGCAGGCATGAGGGCGTTTTCATTAGCCTGCGCTTTAGTTTTAAGGTGCTTCTAAAGAAGAATAATAACACACGCGCGGAACAGATCGAAACACAATTACACAACGCGCCTCGCCATAAGTGCAAAGCTAGCACATATTGTACTTCTCCATTTGCTGCCTTCGGCTCGCGTCGCGCACGCCGGTCGTTTTATTGAGGCATTTCCCCGAGTCACATGACAAACCGATCATTTCTGCGGACGGGGAGACGGAGGTTTGTCAAATTGAAGGTTTCCTCTGCAGGAATCAGGTTCGACCACAGGAAGTGGAGCCTGAGTCGCACGGCGAGCAGGTTTGACCTCTGTGCCCTCCAGGCAGAGTGCAGTGTGACTGTCCCCTCAGTGGTTGTGCAGGTCACAGACAGTAGAGGTCACCGCAGCTCCGCACCACCACCTCCTTCCACTTCCCAGACTCCTTCACTCCACTGCACCGATGCATCCTGCCACTGAGGGTCTCAGCTGGGACATGCATATGACCTTTTGCCCTCTTGTCTCAGAAGACAGAGCTGATGCGGCGCCACACAACATCTGTCCCATGCAGACGCAGGAAACAAAAACTAATGAACCATAATATGAGAATTTCTTCTTTCAATCTATAAGATTTTAAATACATATATTTCATGTTTTTTTTTCTGTAATACTTTTACTGTGTAACCTTTAACAGGTTGTCTCTGCAGGAGCTGACACAGCAAAAAACCTTCATAAAAACATTAAACATTACAATTCATTGTATCTGATGACAAATAAAAAGCCAGCTGAGTAAAAATAAACCTTTTATTAGTCCTGTATAAAAGAGTTAAATTATCTTTCACCGCGCCACAACCAACAGCAGCTGCTTCTATTTATTTTTTAACCACACTCACAGAGACCCATCATAAATGTGTCGATGAGTCACAGCAGATTCAATAAAAACAACAAATGTGTTCATAAAAAGCAGGAAGCCGTCACCAGCTTCTGTCTATTAAGTGCTGGCTGAGGGAAATGAAAATTACTCTTTGAAAGAACAATTCGTTAGGATTTGTCACTGATGAGACAAATAAATAAAAATAAAATAAACGTAGCTGAAATATTGATATGTGAAAACAACATGTCTACATCTGGACTCACACGTTCTCCTTAAGATGAAGGAGATGTTTTCTTTCTGCTGGGATGAGAATCGGATGTAAATAATGAAGAAACACTCACAACCCACAATAAGAATCAGCATCACCAAGCAGGATGCTCACCGAGGTCACGCCGAGGTCACGGTTCACCCCGAGGCCAACGTTTTCCCCTTTTCTATTCTTTATGATCTACGTGTAATTTTAATGAGCCGTGACTGAGGGTTAATATCTGAGGGTCTAATGGATGTTTCTGATCAGTTCATTGATACACGTCGTCCTTTCTCCCTTCACAGTGAGCCACGTTCACGACAGTCAAGTCAAGAAGACACAAATGTAAAAGATGTCCCACCCAAAGATCCAGCCGCATGTTGTCTCTGTGGAGACGCTAAACGTGTCCAACGACCGTCCCCGTCCAAACCTTCCCGAGGTCTCAGAGGACCTGCAGAGGACCTGCAGAGGAGAAGGTCAGAACATCAACACATCTGACATTTCAGAGGTAGCGTCCAAATACTTATGTCAAGGTCAGAATACTTCAGGGTCTGAATGCAGTGTATTACATATATATATATATATATTTCCACGGGTCACAGTTTGCGTCCAGACGGCAGCAGTGACTTGTCTCCGGCGCTCTGACCAGGCTCTTTCCTTGTTTTCCCGTCGTCATGGTGAACAAATCAAGCAGCTCTTGACCTGTTAGGGCTAAAAATAAACATCAGCTGAAGTGGGAGCGTTTTCTCTCCTTGTGTCCGCTCCAGCTGATGTTGGTCCGTTCCCCGTCATCACGTCGTTTACTGTCCGTCTGTGATTCGCCAGCAGGCCGCCGCCGGTCTCCACTCCACCTCCATCACTGCATCAGTGAACTGCTTCAGAATGAAAGCGAGCTGCTTGTTCAGAGACGTATCTGTGTTTTTGGACGTTTGGACATCCGGAGCGGACACCGTGCTGCTGCTGCTGCTGCTGCTGGGAGCGTTCCGGTTCTGGTTCTGGTTCTGGTTCTGGTTCTGGTTGGAGCGGCGTCTCAGCTGGTGACTGACTGCGGCAGATTCCCGCTCTTCCTGCTCCTGATAACCAGAACAGGGTTTTAGCTCCATTCAGCAGTTTGCAGAATAATGAAAGGAGCATTTCATTTCTCAGGCTGCAGGCTCGCTTCATTAAAGCCAGAGAGACTAATGCAACCTGTGATCTCTTACTGGATATATATATATACATATATATA
>JAFBJQ010000726.1:180389-214404 GCA_016785345.1 Trinectes maculatus | reverse complement strand
ATAATTGTTTCAATGTAAAGTGCTTGTCATATTACTGCAGTCTTGTTCCAGACTTTAATTTCACACTGATTTATGGTCATTCCACAGGAAGCATGGAGTCGTTTTGGAATTGAGTGTAGAAACCGATGGAAAAACAAAACAAAGTCTCCTCGTTGTTCCGTAAACTTTAGTTAGCGAGCGAGAAGTTGGAGGAGCGGTTGAACCTTGACTCCTGCGGTCCAGAGCCAAAAGCATTTGTCCCTTTCAGAGACGCACTTCTGAATCAGTTCAATCAGCGGCGGAGTCATCGATTACAGCGGCGGCAAAGTGACGCCGCCACGACAGCAGCTCGTTCGGAGCGGTCTGGAGTAAATCAGGTTAGAGGCCGCTGAATGGCTGCGGCTGATTGGAGCACGAGGCTGCGGCCGGGTGGGATCGGTGAGTTTGTGGGAAAAGTTTTCTCACACACACACACACACACACACACACAGAGAGAGAGAGAGAGAGAGAGAGAGAGGCTGCTGCTGCTGTGGTTTGTTTATTAGATGATTATTGCAGTTCAGTCTGCACAGGAGGAAACAGGTGAAAACTCTGGATGGAGTTTGGATCCTGGTTTTCCCCCTGCTGGCGGCTCGTTAGAGCGGATACACAGCTGCTGGTGTCAATTTTCACATCTGGATCCACTGCTGCTCACAGGCCGGGAAATAATCAATACTATTATTCTGTCATGTGTCATATCGATGATGGTTTAGTTTGATGAGTGCAAAAGGACAAATTATGGACAGCCCTGTAAAAATATTTAAAAAAACTAGCATTTTGGATTTTTTTACATTTTTATAAATTGTATAAAAAAATGAATTAATGGAAAATTGAGTGGGGGGAAAAACCACAGCATAAGACATCAGTGATTATTTACAGTCTATATGAAACTTTAATGTTCAGCAGTAGTGGTGAAAAGGTGAAAACACGGTTAATGTAAAAAAACACGATACACACTACTCACAGGAAACTGCTCTACCTCATCTACAAAATAAGATGTAACAACGCGACACATAAAAAAAAAAAAAAATGACCCCGTGCTGTAAATATGACAAACAGATCAAATATCTGCTTCGTACGAGAAAAAGGGAACCAGTGTGCTGGAAACCCTGCTTTGTCACACACAGGGTTGTGTAACGCACTCGAGTAATTCCCGTTTCGACAAAGAGTGCGAAACTCGACAAACCACTTTCATTTCACTTTCATCAGAGCGACACAGCTGAATTATTCAGTCGAGTTAATGAAAGTTAATAAAAGATGTGCGTCTGTGTGAGGAGTGTGAGAGTGTGAGTCATTTCTGTCCTCGCGTTCATGGTCACGTTACCCAGTCAGGAGGAAACGTAAACGAAAGCCAGTGAGTCACATGACACGACACGACACGACATGACATGATACGACGGCCATTAACTGTCTGTTGATGGAAATAGTCCATTGAGCGGACATGTACGACTCCTATGAACAATAGGAGTCACCATCACATACGTACTTTCTTATCACGACAACACACACACACAGACACACACACACACACACACACACACACACATATACATATGAACGCATGTGAATTTAGTTGAAGTGAACCTGCTGCAGAATTTCTTGGTTCCCCTCTGCAACAGCTCCAATTAAAAATTTTTAATTATGATGGACAACACAGGGGCTGTGCAGAGGCCATATTCACACGTGGAGTGTTGTGTACACACACACACACACACACACACACACCTCACAGAGTCTTATGCAGCTGCAGACCTGGAGGCAGCGCAGGTAAGATCTCATTAGTTGTGTGTTCGCTGCCCCTGGTATCGACTCCACCAGGAGGACATCCACTGCCACTAAACACTCAACCACTGTTTTTCCATTATCCACTTTGTTCATTTGAAACATTTTATCATTATTATTATTATTATTATTATTATTATTATTATTATTATTATTTGAGGAAATTGTACATTTAAAAAAAATTGTGTTCAATTTTGAATATTATTTTCTTAAACTACCATTTTCACCCTAATGTTGAATAATGAAATAGGAAAGTGTTTGATGTGACTCAAATTGTACACAACTACACACATCTGTGTTAGTAACACATTCTTATTTGCTTCAAATACAGGACGACGCCTCGTCACAACTAAACGTTTGGTTTGTTTCATCGTGTTGCTCTTCGTTATCTCAGGTAAGAGACACACGGGCAGGAGGTTTATTTAATTAGCTGGGAGTCACTGTGAGTTTGTGACTCACAATCTCTGGTGAAGTCACACACTCTCACATGCTCATGCTCACGTTTCCTGCTCGTTAGGCTCATTAAGGCCACATGTGTTGGCGCCTTCATCACATCACATCACCCTGCCAGACCCACACGCTCCAGTGCAGGCTGCTACGTCTGCATGACAAATAATTTAAGTATTATGTCGCGTCGTGCAGTTTTATTTGTTTCAAATGTATTTGTGTTATGTCATCACTCGTTGTGCGTTATTTATAAGCTGCATGAATATGCCCGACCTGTTTACAGGCAAACAGTGAGACAGCGTCACATAAACACAGCACACAGCGGGTTCCATTCGGGTACTTTGTCTGAATGGACCGGAATTCCAGCTGGCGTTCAGAGCCGAGCCCTCGGTGAGTAATTATTGTCCGTGCTGAGGCGAATTTAATTTCGTTCGCTTTGCGGGAACAGCTCTGTGGAGAGACTCGCTGTTCATTTCGACGTTTAATACGTCCCGGAGAAAAGGGACGGTTCGGGGGAAACAAAGGGAGGCTAATTGTGAAGACACATTGCAGAGTTAAAAGTGCACGCCATGATGCAGGAGCAGGTTTCCCGTGGAAAATGAGTGTAATTAACGCAGGGAACGCCATTATGGCCGTGAATAAATGCAGCAGCAGCTGCAGCTGTAGCACATAGGTGGCGTTAGTTTCCTTTTCTATGATGTTCCTGCTGGTTTCAGTCACATTCACATTACATTACTTCATTTTGACGTTTTAGTTTCCTAGCATATAGAAATGACTGTACCTTTATTTCTGTACAGCTAATATATGTGGTGCACAAGAGGCAGCGGCGCAGGTCACCGCGCTCTGCACCCGGAGCCCACTTCACCCACTGAGGCTGCCGCCCTTGGCTCGTGCCTCCATCAATAATTACTTGGCTTTAAAAGTTGCTGTGGGGAAGCAAAGTGAGCGGAGTGTTGTTAATGTTCTCCCGCATGAGGGGAGCGTGTCGGCGGGCGGCCTGCAGAGGAACCCGCTGGAGTCAGGTGATGTTCAGAGCAGACTAATGCCCAGGTCGAGGGGGTGAAGGTTCTGGAGAGGACTCTGATGACACATCAGACACATCGGCGTTAAAGTCGATGAAGAAAACTTTCCCTGTTTGAAAACCACTCCGACTGAATCATTTAAGTAGAGCAACAACAACAGAGACGGGTGAGAAACCGACTTTAAAGGTTGTCAGCTGGGTGAGCGGATCCTTATTTGACGTTTGAGCCTCGGCTTTGCAATCCGCTCTCACAATGCACAGAAAGACGGCGCCGGGCGGCGCCTCATCGCCGTTTCTGAGGAGACTACGACTCCTGACTTGTCTTATCAGTGAAACACGGGCGCATTAGCCGGAGCTGCTTTGA
Source organism: Trinectes maculatus (assembly GCA_016785345.1). Classification (NCBI taxonomy): domain Eukaryota; kingdom Metazoa; phylum Chordata; class Actinopteri; order Pleuronectiformes; family Achiridae; genus Trinectes; species Trinectes maculatus. The sequence continues at coordinate 210,772 of JAFBJQ010000726.1, read as the reverse complement.
ACAGCTCTGACATGATTTCAGGAGGCATCTTTAGGGAAGAGAAATCATCTCTCACAGGTGTCGGAACAAAGGCGAAAACAACGGAGGACTGTTGGAAGTTTATTGCTCCGGAGCGCGTTGTCAGTGGTTAACTGAGATTTAGAGAAGTGCCCACAAGCATAAACACAAGCTGCTGGACCAACCATCTAATGGATGTCAACTCCTGGATGAGTTGTTGTTGGTGCATCACATTGTTCTTCTCGCTTTTCACGTTGTTCGTTAATGATGTCAGAATCATTATACTCATCAACGTGCGCATGAACATTGTCTAGTTTTTTTTAACTTTGTATCATTAACTTTAATGATTCATCACATGAGGGGAAACACACTCCGGCAAAAAACACACTGAGTCTCAACACAAAGGACAAACGGGGACACGTCTCCTGTCACTAACGACGGAGACGTTTTACTGTAAAAGTCGTTTGGCGCTGGTTTGTTATCTGTTTCACTCGGATCGTTTCGCCGCCACATAAACGCTCCGTCGGTTTGACCTTTTCAGTGACGTACTGAGAACACGCCGGCGCCACAGGTCGGTTTGTGACCCCCAGATTATTGAAGCATCAATATGGCTACAGTGAACTGGTAATAATTCAGTGTGTGTGTAGACAGGTCTTAAATAAGCTTCATTCCTCATGTGCTTCTTTGTGGAAAAGTGAACCTCAGTGGGATTTAGACTGTAATTATGATCCTAAATGAGTCTCTCTCTTCATTAGGAAAATAACCATCTGTGTATGAACAAAATGCCAAACGTGGGAACGCTTTGTGGCGCTGCAAAGCGAGACTGTCTCGAATTTAGCCGTCAGATTGGAATGGGAGGGGTGGGGGGGATGGGGGGGGTGTAAAATTGGAAAGTGGCAGTCATGGATGACCACGCTGATCTCCATATCTTCCAAACACAGCCTTGTTCTCCCGGGTCACCTTGTCTGACCGCCTCGCCGCATCATCTGCCGTGTACTCCCGCGCTATAACGACACAGGGTTTGCAGACGCACAAAGCTCAAGCTGAAACCAGCAAAGTTCAATGCGCCTCATTTTAATCACATCGTCAACATTTGCTTTTGTCGACGTCTCATCTCGGACAAAGGATGGTTTGGACAAGAGGAGCCACTTTACCAGAGGGGGGATGTGGTGATGAGACGTTAGTCTCTCAGGAACCTGTGAAACAAACACAGTCGGTCGGATTCAGACTCATCTGCACACAATTTGCTACAATATTCACATTTACCTCTGACGGGGTTTTTCTAGTTCCTGTGCCGGTTCTGGTTGGTACAGGAAATGGAGTAGTTTATGTGTGGCAACTTAATGTTGTTGGGTTAGGGTTAGGGTTAGGGTTAGGGTTTAGGGTTTAGCTCGTGTGTGTGTATAAATGAATTTATATCAAATCTCATGACCCTCTACGTACCATACCCCCTATCCGTTCATTATTATGATCAAACACTGAATTCATCTAACTCCGTCAGCCATAATTTGCTGATGTGTCGAGTTGTCGTCATGCAAACTCTGGACAACAGTGTGTGTCATCACACAGTGAACAGCTCATGTCTGAGCGGAAGTTGGAGGACGGCTGACAAAATGTTTTCGAACTCGAGGCCGTTTATGTTGAATTCGACAAAATGTCCCGGGGAGTTTGACCCTGTCTGGTCCACAGATGCTTCACCAGCTCGCTGACCCAGTTTTCACGGTGTGTTCACACTCGTGTTTGTATTAAGGATGTTGCCCATTTTAAGAATGTTTAACAAACACTATGGAAACTAGACGTCCCTGTGTACCTGTCTGCTGTCTGCACAGTTTGTTTGGGCTTTATCAGAGGAAGAATTTAAGAGACTGGATCTGAACCTGTAACATAAACACTTTATAACCCACACAAACAATACACATACCTGAGTGGGGCTGGACAGGGGGTCTAATGCAGAACGCAGCATTAGACCCCCACAGTGGCTGTGTATCTACATAAACTGTACGTCCCTCAGTTCACATCTCCAGGACGTAGTACAATAACGTGGCTATGTTTTATATGATAGTCTATTAACAGTTATATGACGCACAAACAAGCACACAAACTGTGTCCCACGCAAAGCCAGAGCAGAGGGAGCGTAAACAGGGAAATCATTCCCTGACGGAGATTCCCGTCAACATCTACAAGATAAAACTACCTAAACGGTAACGTCGCGCTAATAGGACAAGTAATTGAAATGTAACAACCAAATATCGCTAACTGTGCCTTTAATCTGATGCGAGGTTATCACAAAGCTGTAGATAAGAGTCTGACAATAATGACTCTTCACACACACACACACACACACACACACACAGAGTCAGACTGAGGGCCGACAACAAGAGCACAGCACATAAATACACGTTACATCATCAGAATGAGAAATAACTTCTTTATAATGAAACACTAAGGAAATATGAGGGAATGTAAAAATCGGAATACATTTGTAAATCTCTTTCGTACATCGGAGATCCACTTTAACCAGATCAGAACTTCCTCATCACTCACGATTAAACACAGCTCCAGCCGGAGACAGAAATCTCTGTCTCCTCTCCGCAGGAAGTGTCACACTCAGACAGTTACAGAAAGTTCCTGGACCAACCAGGACGTACAATCCGGTATTAGGAATGCTGATAGGAAAAGATGAGTCTATGAGGAGGATTGTTGACAGTTTATTGCTCTGTAAAGCACATTTCTAACAAAGTGCATCTGAAGGACGGAGGGAAGTGGTATCTGTCTCGTTCTCAAGGACCCAAACTGTCTCAATATTCTGTCTTTTCGGAGAAAACGTTCCTGCCACAACCAGCAAAACCACTTTATCCGGTCATGCAGAATATATGAGGTCATATTGTACCAAGTTAGCGCCATAACCCAACGGCCAATAAAGCTTTAATCGTATCTCCCTCCATTTGAGTTCAGCTGCAGGACATCTTTACCACCAGTTAGATCCCACAATGTATCACAAGTTCACACGTTTTGACCTTTCTCATTATTACTCCCCCCCCCCCCCCCAACATCNCCGTTCTTTCCCCCCCCCCCCCCGCCCGCCCCCCAACATCACCCGTCCAGAGATTCATGTTATTTTGGTTGCTTAGAAACAGCGGTTGGGCTGAATCATACCTCCTGAACAGATATATATCCTCTGCTCCCCGAACAACCTTGGTCACATCAAAGGGAAGATCTTATTTTGAAAATGACTTTATTTTGAAAATGACCAATGAATTAATAATCGCAACAAAATTTCAAGAAGGATGTTTGGTGCTTATTTCCTCAGGAGTCCCTTCATTAACTGGAGAAAAGCAATGAATCAGTTTGTCTTGCAGACACCAAACTGCGTCGTGCTAATTTCAAACAGGACTTTTTCCGTCTTCACAATGTAAAATTTGTTTACTTTCCTTTTGGTAAGTTGCATCGTTTCCTATCCGGTGCAATATGCATTTAAGCATTTTTCAAACCTATCTATCTAAAGCTGTGCCAATCTTCTGTCTCCTGTGAGACAAAGATGACACAGATTAATGCTAATCAGAAACTAGATCGGGAATAGAACAGCTTTACGTCAACTGCTGAGTCAATCTCCCACATGAGGATAAAAATACACACAAACTGGAGCTTTGACACCAGTGTCGTTTAAGAAACAAGCGAAGAACAGTGGAAACAACACAGTCCCAGAATAAACATTTGCTTTTTCAGTTTAGCCTCTCGAATGAGGTCGTTTGCGGAGGACACACTGTTTGCTGGCTTTTTAACCATCTTGGTTTAGCATCGGGAATGAGTTTCATCCTTTTTCACCGGGGTGATAATGAGAGTGTCGCCATGCAGAACAGAATTACACTGGAAACGTCTGCACTTACACCTGAATGGAGTGGCCAATTCTGTGCTTTCTAAATTCTTTCTTCCATTAGCTCTTCCCCCCTGGCAGTCGTTGAGTTAGAGAAGTGTGTGCTTCTCATCAGCGAACTAAACGGACATGGGTCATGAGTTTCCTCAGTTTCTCTCTGCGAGTTTCTATTTCGGTGATGTAGGAGCTTTTGGCAGGGTTTGTTCGTGAGAGTTGTGTCGTCGCTTCCTCGTCTTTCATCTGCAGGAAAGTCTCTCATTTTCTAGCACCCTGACCTACGTACCAAAATACACACAATGCTAATGACCAATCGAGCCTGCTCATATCGAGGATTTGCAGCATCTTCCAACCAAACAAACTGCAGATTAGATCAACTTTGGTACAGCAAGTTTTGCAAGATGTTATGAGTGGGATCAGAACGGTTCTGCTGCCGTCACAGCAAACCGAGAGGAAACTCGGAATCCCTGCGCACAGAAGTCTTACAACCCTACGACAGTCATGTTTGCAACATGAGACAAAACAACAACAGACCCATGAAGGTAACAGACTGAGGCAACAACAGTCTTAATGCAGACTTCATAGAGTCCATTGTTGACTTTGAAGGTCATGTAGATACCGCAGCCGCCCACATTGACAGCTATGAGGTCCCCGAGGTCTGGACCTTGACGATTTTTCCTCAGGTCCACAAACTAATGATGCATTCCTTAGTAATTAGCTGTAAGATAATTATCTAACAACAATTCGAGTATTTGTGCTACAAAGCTATCGCACAACACTTGGATCTGTCTGTACCAGGAAGTATAACAAACCTTCCCATCTGACCACCTGTGTGCCGATGAATAATCAAAACAAAGCGGACAGGCGGCGGAATCCTCCAGAGCAGGTTACTGGTGAGTTTTACTAGTAGGCAGCTTGTAGAGGCTACATACGCAGGGATCACCTGGGGATCAGGTCCTGTTCATTCACGCTGCAGTAAACAGCGGTCATCCATCATGGTGTCGGCCAACATCGATTCCTTCCATCCAACCTGAGAGCGAGAAGCTGAATCAAAGTTAAAAAGGTTTTTCCTCTCACTTCTGCTTGAAATGAATAAATACATGAATTATTCTCAAGGCTCGTACTTTGTGTGCGACGATGAATAAATGTGTGACATGTGTATAAACAAAAGGTAACGTCGCTGACTGTCTGTGTTTCCAAAGCAAAGAGGAGAGGATAAAAGTGGCTCATGTCTGATATTCTCAGTGTGACTGAAATGTTCATTTGTGTATCAGGGGACGTATACAACAACGTGTGGGTCATTTTTCTAAGAAAAGACATCAGAGGATTTTTTTTATATTTATAATTCATCTCCTCATGTTATTGTGAGCAGCAGTGATAAATGCATCTTTTAAAAGTACATTATATTCACATGTATTTGTGTTCACGTGTATTTCCGACTCAATAAACAAGAACAAAACAACAAAATTAAGTTTGTTGTTTTGTGAGGATCAATTATCCAACATTTGCACATAGGTGTTATTACCTGGTCATTAGACCAACTCATCCAATGTGAATCTGACTTCATTCTTGTGCGTTACATAAACACTGCAGATTCCAGCTGTATGAAGAGAGAGTCATGATTAGGTTCAAGAATTAGACAAAGAAAAATCATCTAAAAGAACCAAAGGAGCGAAATCTGCTCAATAAATTAAAAGCTTCATCATGGCAGCATTGGTTCAACATTAATTCATGTTAGCGAGCGTTCAAATACCTTGACATATCTCGAATTCTTAGCTTGTGCTGTTTAAACAAATGTCAGCATTTAGCCACGGATGAAACATTTTCTAAATGTGAGAAAAGTTCTGTTCTGCAGAAGAACCACGCGACCAGGCTGAATGACGGAGCCATAATTACTATCATCAAACTGCCTGAGTGACGCCGACGTCGCATGTCACTTCTCCAGCGACAAATAAAACAAACGGTCCATGAAAGCAAACCTGTCACGTCGCTTGTGTGCGAAACAGAAGAAGGAAGCGACATCATGGAACAGGCTGACATTTTCGCCCATATGTCTCTACGCATTCTTTATTAACGAGCTGCAGACGCTGCCGTTATCATGTATGGCTTTACGTTTTTAGAGATAGCAAAAACTATTTCAGCTGGGTTTTGTTCAAATAAGATCATGAAACGTTTATATTTTTTTTGATGTTCTGTCTAAAAATACGTCAAACACACCTTCATTAATGTAGAAACTTAATTTCAAGTCTTGTTTTCCAGCCAAGAGAGAAAAGATCGATTAAAGGGCGACAGTTAAGTCTGAATTATATTTGGTTTTAGTCAAAAAAAAGGGGGAGAAAAGAGCACAGCTGTGAGGCAGCTGCTGACAACGTCCTGCCCCCGTTGGCTTAGTCCTGGATCAAGAGGCGGACAACAGCCTTTGGCGAGATGATCCCAGGTCTCTCACATTGGAACATGGAGTTCAGTCACGTAAGAAGAGGCGCCGCCACTCGACACACACACACACACGTCCACAATGTGTCCCAGATCAAAGGTCAAGGCAGGAGGGTAAGAAAATGACCTTCATAACACTGTTTGCTTCTCGATTTGATCGCTGCTCTGCCCTGATTGGCTGCACCTGTGTGTCGTTGTCTCAGCCCAGCCATGTGTATTTAAGCTCCTCCCCTTCCACCTGTTTCCTGTTTGTCATTGCACCTCGTCTCAGCTGTCTTTTATCTGACTCTGCCTGAAACTGAACCAAAGTTCATTTGTTTGCTTGTGTTAAACATGTGGCTCTTAACTGGTTGAGCGTCTGTGGTTAATGAACTGGTGAAAGCAGATTAGTGTTTTTGCAGATTTCTGGTTTTACAGTTAAAGCAACAGTCGTAGTGGCGTCAGGTTTCCCCCCTTTACTGTTAGTAGGTTTGTGAAAATGTGATTTAGTTGCAGTCTGTTAAACTCAGTCATCTGTTCATGCACCTCGAATCCCGACGCCTGCCTCGGTGTACCTAATAAACTGGAGACTGTGTGCAACTAGCTCCTGAAAACCATCATCAGTAAAAGTTGGAATCATTTCTTCCCACTCTGTGAACCTGTTGCCTCCGTCTGTGGAGGTAACGTCACCACTGCCTCTGCATAATTAACAGGGTCAACACAGGTCAGATGCTGTATGATGCGCGCTGGTGCAAGGCGCCGGCGTCGGGTTAGCGAGCGTCGGGTTAGCGAGCGCTGTGCAGCAGCGGTGACAGCTTCGTTTCCACACACATAAACAGTCGGGAAAGAAGCTCCGACGCAGAATCATGCAGAGCGACTGGTTTTAATTAAAACATCCAGATGCATCAACTGATGTGTGTGTGTGTGTGTGTGTGTGTGTGTATGTACCTCCACGACAAACAGCGTGTTGTGTATTCATCCAGTTGAGTCTGCACAAATGGTTCGTGGCCAGTAACAAACGGAGGGGGTTTTGTTGAAAAGGTGCAGAGACGAGTTGTCTTTGTCGGGCGCTGACAGCTCTGCTCGCACACCGACTTGTGTCAGTCAGAAAAATCAAACGCACAACCGAACAATGCCGCCGTCACTTGTGAGCGCTGCGCATTGTGATGCTGCACAATGTCAAATATAAAAAACAACTCTTCATATTCATGATCAAAGTATTGATTCGTGCGTTACGAGAAGAGGGGCCGTATTGATTGTGTGTTTGTAGTGGCAGTAAAGAGCGAGCGCACAGTTGTTGACCTGGATCCCACATAAACAGAACCGGTGCCATCGCTTCTCTTGGCTTTGGCCTGTGGCAGTGGTCGAGGCCCCCCACCCACCCCCTCCCCCCACGTCTTGTGAGAGGCCATGAAACAGCGGGGAGGAGATGTGGTGTTTAGCGAACGTGCCGATTGGCTGCTTTGATTAAAATGGCCGCTCACGCTGGGCTGCAACAGCCTGAAACTCAGAACCATCAGAGTTCAGCAGAAGTTCATGTTGGCGTCATGAAACCATAAACATCACAGTTATATCCAATATCTGCTCTCATCATATCAAACTCTGTCAGCTCACAGTGATGGTAAAGGTGCAGACCGTAGATTCTTTCCTGTATAAAGACAGAAAGGGCTGTTGTCCCAGTGTGGTTTATTTAAGAAAACAGTGTTTATTACACGACTGAACTGCAGTATTTAGCCCTAATTCATCTTTTTACAACTCTAGTACAAGTCTATTCACAGGACCCACTTTACAGAAACCTACATTTTCATGTGGGCATCGAATTAATTACAAAATTACTCGAGTGTTTCTCCAAAAATTAAAAAATACAGATCGATGACTGAGAGATAAATAGATAAATACACACAAAAAAGAAAAAAATCGAATCCAACTCAACCTGCCAATAAATAAATAGAACAATAAATAACATTCAAAAGATCTTTGGCCAAACTCAGGCCACTTCATTGTTCCCACAGGGTTGACGCTGGTCTTGGTCAGCGACACTGGATATGTGGCTTGAAACGACAAGTGAAAGATCAATCATATTGAGGCACTTATAAGGATGTTGTAGGAAACGACAACATTTCCACGTGTCTGCGTTTGTTTTGTTTTTTTTTTGTTGTTTTTTTTTCCATAAAAGGAAACAAAATTCAGGACGAGGAACAACAGTAGAAAGATAATTGGATGGTTGCTTTGCTGATCTGGTCAATGTGTTCCCTCGTTAGCGACTGTTTTGGGAACGGTGGCGCTAAATAACGTAACATCAAAAACGGCGAGGTGAAAAAAAGAAACAAATGAAGTGAAGAGATGAGACGGGAGGAGAAGAATGCCAAAGGAACATAAGGGTACATAAATATTAGCTTGTTGAGTCTGTGAATAACATCAGTGTGTGTTTTCTGTGGTTGTTGAGTCCGACCGAGTTTCCGACTGTTCCCCAAATATCCCCGCCAGCGTCTGAAAGCGGGGCCCCCAGTCACTGAGGTAATCGTAGTCCTCCTCCAGGTCTCTGGCGACGGACTCGATGGAGCTGAGGGAGTCGGCCACCGAGCCGTCGCCCTCGTAGGCGTAAGTGGCCAGAGAGTCGTAGGGAGGCGCCGAGTTGTCCATGTCGTGCTCCTTCAGACGCTGGCTGATGAAGTCTCGGATGTCGGCGCTGTCCTGGGAGGCGGGAGGCCTGGGGTCGCGCTTGGCCTCGGGCTTGACGTCCCTGCGGTACAGGTTCTCTTTGACGACCTTGGGATTGCGAAGCGTCCCCATGTCGAAGGCGTGCGTGTCCTCCTCGCCCCCTCCTTCGTCATCGTAGTGGATGACGTTATCGCGGATGTCCTCCTTCGACGACATGAGGGTTTCCTTTTTCTTCTGCCGTCTCAGGCCCATGTAGAGGACCACGATGACTGTGGGGGACACATTGACAGAATGATATGTTAGACCACTGTTGACAGGCCCATAGAACTTTGCACACTTCCTGTGAAGGACATATATATATACACATATATATACATTCTGACAACATGGCTGCAGGAAGTGACAACGTTAAGTTTGATTTCCCTGAATTTCTGAACAAATCCTCATCAGCGAGATGATGCACTCGCACTTAGCGCCACCATCAGTTTGCAATTTGTGGTTCTGTGTGAACATGTCTCGACTATTTCATTAATCACCGGAGTGACTGCCCTGAAAATTGGTGCAGATGTTCCGTCTCCTGCAGGATGGTCTGTAAACACTTCAGTCATCCCTCAACATTTTAATCCCGCGCCATCTCCAAGTCACAATCAATTATTTATCTCCTCCTCCGGCGCCTGATTACATACTTTCAACACTAATCACATTCCCATCATCCTCTGCTCCACGTTGCTTCATGCTAATTAGCAAATGTTGACATGCACGTGTGAAACCTCGGAATGTTTATGTATTCCGTGTCAGTATAAGTACGTTAGCATGCTGCTTTTCGCAATTAGCTCACAGCAGCCATGTCTGCACAGAACCAGGTTTACACATGTAGCCGATATGTTTCATTTAACGCGTTATTTCCATGGTGAAGCTCAGATTTGCTTCTGGACGAATCGGATCATCATATTTAATATCTACACATGTTTTGAATATGCACATTAATAGGAAGTGTAATTAAATTGCTGTCGCTGCACACAGACAGTAATGTGCGTTGGCAATGCTACATATGCATATGGATAACCACACACACACACACACAACACAACAGTCTACTGTTGTCGCACACATCATCTCAGAGGTTGTGTGAGGTTCTGCAGGTTTTGTGCACAGAGTGATTTCTAACACCCTCCACCTGTCTGTCTGCCTCTGTGTCTGTCTCACTGTCTCCTCAGTGAGAGATGCAGTAAAATCTGTTTTTTTTTTCACATACAGTTTCATCTCGGAGGAGGAAGAGCAATGGCCGGAATAAATCTGGAGTCATTTAAATAAAAGAGTCCAATAAATACATCCGAGCTGGAAGAAATAAATCCCACCTCACCTCAGACTCCCTCTACCTGTGTGGACACAGTGTGTCAGCGCCCCCCAGTGGCTCCCGCGGAGACTTCAGAAGGATGCTGCAGACGGGCCCACTGACTGAACTCAGCTTGTCACTTTTTTAAGCCACATGTTAGAGAAAGGGGCAATTAAGGCCCATTTCAAAGGTCACGACCCCCCCTTGACTTGCACTGTAAAACCAGCACTTCCTCATCCCGCATTCATAATTTAGAAAACGATGCCATAAACCTACATTTACTTCCTCCTCCGCTATGCAGATGAGTTTGGACGTTAACGGCGGGGAATTAAAGTGGCGTTTTACAGCTATGACCTTGTGGGAAATGCACTGTAAAAGGCTGGGAATCTGCCACAGGGCAGGAAAATTGGATTTAGTTTATGGAGCCAAGCGACCCTCCCCCCAGTATCAGATGTCTCGCTCACCGACCGAAATCATATGGGTTCAATCATTAACTGTCGAGCGGTGCCAGGTCCACTCTGATTAACTCGCCCTATTTGCAGTTTCAATAAAAACGTGCGTTGCATATCAATGTCGGCGTGTCCGAGCCAGAGGAGGCAACAGGTCTCACCTAACAGGATGACAACACACAGGAGGATGGCGATGAGGGCGCCGGTGCTGAGGCCCACAGGCAGGAAGACGGCCTCGGCGCTGCAGGTCAGCAGGGCGCCGTCTGATTCGCAGCCGCAGACGCGGATGGTCAGGGTGCCCGTGCTGCTCTTGGGTGGGTAGCCGTTGTCTTCAATCACCACGGGAAGGAAGTAGATCTCCTGCAGTCGCCGTCGGAAGCCGCTCCGCTTTGTGACGATTCCGGCGGTGTTGTCTGGAGGAGGGAGGAAACGACAGATGTGATCTTACAGATGTGATCTTACAGATGTGATCTTACAGATGTGATCATCTCACGTCCACCTGCACCGTGACATTTGGATCTGGACTGTGCAGGAAGCATCGCCCCATAGAAACATCAATAATAGATCACAGATTTTAAAAAAAAACAGGGAACAACATGTGAGACGGCCTGAGGTGTCAGGGTGGCGAGTGGAATGAAGGTCGACAATGCACACAACACAGGGCGAGCGTGTCAGGTCCGACCTGCCTGGCTCTCTCCGACCTCCTGTCAAGCCAGGTTTGTTCCTCGGATGAAGGCCCGCCACATTTCCTGGACAGGAGGTCAGGCACTGTGGGAACGCCGTGTTTGTATTCCCTGTCCCTGCCTATCAGATCTCAGAAAACTGCGAGACAATGCCTCCACTTCATCTGTTTACATTGTTTTTTTTGTTTTTACAAACAGCAGTGTGTGCGTGGCGTCAGTAGTTCACAGATTGTTGTGAACTTACTTCCAAAATCCCGGATGGTGAAGTTCTTGTTGTTCTTCAAATCCTCCCTCGGCGACTTGAAGGAGAACTGTTGTCCGGACGCAGGCAGGTCCTGGTCTTTTGCACCGAACGTTTGAATCACCTGTTCAAAACAACAGAGAATTAGATGGATGGATGGATGGATGGATGGATGGATGGATGGATGGATAGATAGATAGATAGATAGATAGATAGATAGATAGATAGATAGATAGATAGATAGATAGATAGATAGATAGGTGGATGGGTGGATGGATGGATGGATAGATAGATAGATAGATAGATAGATAGATAGATAGATAGATAGATAGATAGATAGATAGATAGATAGATAGATAGATAGGTGGATGGGTGGATGGATGGATGGATGGATGGATGGATGGATGGATAGATAGATAGATAGATAGATAGATAGATAGATAGATAGATAGATAGATAGATAGATAGATAGATAGATAGATGTGAAATATGATAACAACGTTTACTGAGACAACACCAAACCAACAAAGCACAAGCGTCAGTGGCGGACACAGACTGCTGACTCAGCAACCTGTGTGGCAGACTGCTGACAGCTCTCTTCTGCTCCCCAGCGCTCCGGGAGCTGTTTTTAGGATCTGCCCGTCGTACCAGCTGTTCCACCAGCCTGCAGGAACCACCTCCTGACGCCCCTGGACCTGGACCACCCTCACACAGGGGCAGCTCATCCGCCCTCCTGCCCCGGTACAGTGACCTGAACATGTCGCTCTCCCTCGCTCACCTGTCTCACCCCTCTCCCCTCTCCGTGTTTGAATGAAATTCCCTATGGAGGAGGAGGAAACCTGGCACCAGGTGTGATGAGCAGATGTACACTTCTCTCTATTCATCCCCCGCAACCACATTAGCTCCATGACGAATTCGCCACAACACACACACACACACACACACACACACACACACACACACACACACACACACACACCACAACGCGTGACGCAACCTCAGACTGAGGGTCAAACAGGGTCATTCAGATTTAGATTTTTTTTTAAAAACATAACGTCACGTTCGGACAGTTGTCAGGTTTCAGCGTCGCCGTCATCGTCATCATCATCACATCAGAAAGGACAGACAGAAAGAGGCGGGGACACGAGACAAAACGTCAAACCCACCTGTCCTGTTTTGGCGTTTTCACACACAAAGGTCTCACGGGGGTCAGAGAGTTCCGGCGGGAACTCGTTGATGTCCAACACGTGAACGGTGACGGCGACTCGGCTGGTCAGGACTGGACTGTCTGCAGAAGACAGAGACAGAGACACGTGTCAAATCAATCATTTGTATGGACGCCTACAGAACGAGCAGTGACCCGGTGTTTGAGGAGCTGGAGCAGGACGGTGGTTTGATGAAAGACGCCCGTCATGTCCTCGTGTCCTTGAGCAGATGCTTCTCCATCAGCATCTTTCCGTCACACTCTGGTCGACCTCCTCCAGCCCGTGGACGTGCGGGACGCGGGACGCCGCTGCTTTACGACACGTTTGATTAACGATGAGACGAGGGATGAAATAAAAACACGCAGTCATTATGGAACACGGCTCCACAGAGACAAGCTTCTCTTCACATTTTACTCTTATTTTTTATTTTCCCTTCTCTGCTGTGTCTGTTTGGGGCTTTAGCCGTAAGATGTGCAGCCCATAATAATGCTGGCGTGAAAGGCCTCCTGAGAGGCCGCGCTTGGATCCAGGGTTGTTTGTTGCAGCGTTTGGCCACAGCGGGGAAATGTTCTCTTTATGTGAAAGCCCGAGTCAAGGTAAACTTTATGGCTCTGATGTGGGGAAGGCTTTTCTCTTCAGTGGGGGGCTTTGTGTGCACTTGTGTGTGTGTGTGTGTGTGTGTGTGTGCAGGCGGGGGGGATTTGGAGACGCGGCTCAGGACCCCGTCTCTGACCTTGATAAAACAGCCAGTCTTCCCCTTGGGGTCAAAACAACACTGAGACACCGAGTGACACTGAGATTTGCTGCTTTGCACAGGTTGAAAAACCAAAACTGACGCTGGATCAGCGAAAATATCAAACTTCCTCAAATCTGCCGAATTGACGAAATCTTTGGCGTCTGGATACAAATATTCATCGCTTCCTCTTTGTCCCATCTTTAAAAACACAAATCACCATCATCACTGTCCCCACACTCCACACCGTATCATCAGTGATACATCCCTAAGACCACTAGAGGGAGCAATCGTATCATGCGTTTATTCAGATCCACTTTTCATATCAGTAAAACATAATCCATGTTTGAGTGGTCAGATTTGAAGTTGCCTGAATTATGCTGCTTTTATATTTCTTTTTTTTTAATTAAGGTCATTTTAATTAGAAAATTCCAGCAAACATTAGATTTATACTATACTACTTTTCCAAAAAAAATAAAAATAAACAGAGAGAGAGAAATATTCCTTATGTATTTCAATGTGTGAAACATGAAACATACAGCAGCAATAAGTGATCAGCCTCAGATGTCACGTGTTACATGTTACATGATACATGTTACATGTTACATGTTACATGTTACATGTTACATGTGGAATGTGATGGAGGTGGAAAGTGTGTTTTCCCCACTGGCTCCTGCCAAGGTTATTATCGTATTAAATAGATCTTCTTCTCTCTTTGACTTCGCCAGTGGGCTCAAATGGCAAAAAAGCAGAGCGCTCATCAAGCCCCGGCTGCTCTTTAGCGCCTCCTGTTGTGCACCGTGTCCCAGGAGAGCAGCAGCCACGGCTCTGGATTTGCTGCATGACTGCGGCGTCCTGCAGTGACCGAGCGGAGAGTCTCCAACACTCAGGTGTCGTGCTCATCGCTGCAGAGCAGCCACTGAGCTGTTAGTGAAGGGGGGAGCATCATTGTCACGGCGACGCATTTTCTTCTTCCCGGCCACTGTCTGATGAGAAACAAAAGATGTGGGTGGATGAAATGTGAAATGCAGCGGCGTCGAGGACGCAGGGCGGATGTGGAGACGGGTCAGACACAGAGGTCTGCAATCATCTGTTGTTGATAGAAAAGTCATCTGAGGCTGGTGGAGGAGGTGGACAGGAGAGAACATCTTTCTGTGCGTGTGTGTGCGTGTGTGTGTGTGTGTGTGTACGTGTGTGTGTAATGTTCTGGCTCTGGTGCTGATGCTGCTCTGAAACCCTGGAGATAACCAGGTTCATCAAACCAGGTGCAGCCATTGTTTCTTCAACACTGGCAATGGATGAGATGTTTGTTCTACTCTTCTGTCATGCGGGAATTCACCTCTGGATAAACATGAGTGCTTGGAGAGAGGTCAGAGGTCAGAGGGCAGGTGCAGAGGAAGCGAGAGGAACATGTGGAGAAACGTCACTGTGACTTTCACCAAACCTGTGTAAAAACCCCTCCTCCATCCTCTCAGGCTGCCTCTTCCTCTAAGCCCTCGACACTTACACACATAAGGCGCACAAAGACGCACAACACACACACACCCTCACGCAGGAATCGGAATTAGCATGTCACTGCCGTGACCTTGAGAGGAAGTGAGTAATATCAGTTTCCAAGGCGACAATGACTGGAGTTTGAGCAGCCCATATTTCACAGTCTGTCCTAATGAACATACAGCCTGGGTAATTTTGATTGAGCGCCGCCCTGCCTGCGGGATAATGACTTTGACGCTTCTTAGCAGATTTGATGACTTGATGACGATGGATTTGCTTATTTACCCGGAAATTTGCTCCACTTCCTTCATAAAAACATAATTAGCTTGATGACATGTCTTAAAGCCACGGATCCGCATTAGGATCTCTCTCGCCCTCCTCTGGAGCTCGGCACTCGACGCGGTGGGATGCAAACGCCCCCCCCCCCCCCCCCCCCCCCCCCCCACCCCTTTTTACTGCAGTGACCCCCACCCCCCTTTACCCACCCCCCACCCCTTTTTACTGCAGTGTAAGTAAAAGTTGACTCTGGCGGGGAAACGCCAATGTCATCAAACGCGTTTTTAAAAAAAGGGACAGTTAAAGATGAAAACCCGAGCAGGGGCGGGGGGGCGAGTCGGAGGAGAAAACGTCCTGAGGATACAGGAGTCATCACGGTTTATGGTCGCCTATAAACCTTTCTGGAAAAATGGGATCCAGTATTGAGTCGGGTAAAAGTGTGTTAAAGCCTTGGTGGAGGACGGAGGGCGGCGACCTGCACCAATCCCACGCAGGCCCGTTGTCAGACTTACTGAGTTTGGTGGCCACGATGGAGATGTTGTGCTGGGCGATGCTCTCTCTGTCCAGCAGCTCGTTGGTGGAGATGGTTCCCTCCACCGGGTCGATGTCAAAGTAGCTGTCCAAGTCGCTCCTCCAGTCGATGGAATACCTGAGAGGAAAATGTTTGTTTAACGGCATTTCATTTCCAGCATAACCCAGGGAATTAAACCATACTCACCCCCACCCCCACCCCCCCCTCCTCCCCCTACGGGCTCATGAATTAGGTGCGATATAATATTGGCCTTAGCCTTCATTACTCATTCTGAATGGTCATTGCCAGAAAATGTGCTGAGGACGGCATATACATTTCAATCTGGTAATGGGCCCCGCGTACTCTGGCCGTGCTGAGCACACGCTTTCTTGGGGCCGTTAATGAATTTCCAGCCCTTTTGAAACGTATCAATCCCTCGTCACCTCGACGACGCACCGCAGCTTTAAAACGCTGGGGTTTTTCTGTTTGTTTGGGGGTTTTTTTTGTTTTTTTTTGGTGCGTGAGACCTGACGAGAGGGTGAGACGTCCTTCTCTGAATGCAAACCGTAAACTGGAGGAGATCTGACAGCGCCATACATCACCACACGCTATTTGATCCTGAAAGGTCTTTTTTTTTCATTGATAATTTTGTTGTCATCACCAGTAGAGCCCCCTAGAGGACACAATACAGAGTTATCCTTCATTCCCTTTCACACTGAAGGTCAGAGGTTGGGGATCAGTGCCTTGCTCGTGGACTGAGGTTTGATTTCTCCTGGGCTTCAGTCGCTGGTCTCATTCTGCCATTAGCTTGTCTTGCACTGGGGCTTCCTGTTTGATCTCCTCATCAATATTTATCACGCTTGTGTTTTTTTTTTTGTTGTTGCTTTTTTTTTTTTACACTCTAGAGAATCAGGCTGGACTTGATTCAGACATGAAGAGAACCAGGAACCTTGTGCAAATTCAACCCCTTTAACGAGAACGACAATAAAAACCAAGGAGTCGTTCCGTCCAGGTTTTCCGCTTCGATCCCGGTTCGACCACGTCGGCTCTTTAACGCCGCGTTGCGTGCGGCCTCGGAGGGAACATGGCGGTGTCAGAATAGTTTCGAGCGAGTCTCTTTGATGAATCGTACAGCCAATGTCACGATCAGCCAAACTCCCATCAAGAGTTCAAAAGATCAATGGGTTGCAATTCTATCCTCAGGGCAAAACTCCTTTTTTTGGATGGGCGGGGGGTGGGGGGTGTTATTGGAGTCAAGCTGGTCCAGATATATGTTCACACTCGGTGTGACCCAGCCTCATATGCAGAATATTAAACTCTGAATCACAAATTCAAATGTTTCACATTGTGCTTCATCAAGGCGACGGCAACAACAACAACAACAACAACCACCACAAACCCCACCCCAACCAGCAGCAGCTCAGACACACACTCCCCGAGATGAAGAGCAAAATCACTGCCTTTGAGACATGCGTGTGAAAACATCAAAACTGGGAGACAGATCGCAAATTGTCTTTGTCTCAACTCAGTCCTAAAGCTGATAGAGATATGAAATTTAATTACAGCCTTATCTCCTGCTTTGAACTGCAGTGCTGTTCATTCAGACCACTGAACATTTCGCATAATACACAAAGTCAATGAAGAAACAAAACAGAGTTTTATTTTCCGCACGTATTGATTTGGGGAGTCTGAAGTTTTGTTGTTGTTGTTGTTGTTGTTTTTTGCGGCTCTTCCTGCTGCACGGCCTTTAAAGACGGCGGCCATTGTTGGCTCTTCAGGGTTTTGTGATTTGTGATATTACCGTTTTAGACCGAGGCCAAAAGTCCAGTGTCTAAAACTCGAACTCGAACTCGAACTCGGGGAGGCTCTTTAGAAACGTCCAACAATGCAGTATTCATGATGCCCTTTTGTTTCCCCCGAGATAACTCAGCACTCTGCGGCTAAATAGCCGAATCGGCGGAGTCTAAAGTCTAAAAGCGTGATTCCCTATGCATGATGGGTCATTGGGTCTATTGTTCTGAAGTGAAGAATGCGCGCGTGCTCTCTGAAGGCGCACAAATGAACAGTGTCAGCTGTGATATTGATGAATATTTAAAGCGCTGCGGATCCACAGTCTGGAGGACGCAAGCTTTTTGTTGTACAAATATCTGCTGTCTTTCTCTCTTTTGTTGTCCCCGGAATCAAATATTCATAATAAAACAACGCCATGCAACAGGTGTCTGCCATTTGTGCCGCGCTCGGGCAAATGCGTCTCCCAAAGAGCCATTACTGTAACGCATAAGCACCTCAGCAAGGGCCGCTAATAGATTTCCAAAACAAACGCCGTCTCATTCATTTTTCAATGCAGAAAGACGCTCTATTGTTATCTGCCTCTCAGGTTCTATGTTAGGACACTGCATGGATGTGTGTGTGTGTGTGTGTGTGTGTGTGTGGATTGTGTTATATTTGGACTCAGTATCAATAAAGACAATCAAACACGAGAAGCCAATTATCATGCAGAATTCATTTAAACAGTAAAAGAAAGGGAGATCGGGGATGATGCAACGATTAAAACAAATCAAACAAAGCAAACGCACAACGTCGCCCCTCGTGACCTGCAGACACACAACTAGCTGCAGGATCTTACATGACAGCGTCAGATGTTCTACATGGACTGATTAGCGCTCAGGCTGATGAGTGAAACAGGCTCTGCTCTGCAGATGAACGGCGCGGTGACAGTGATGAATGGATTAGAGTCGAAAACTTTCATTACCACACTGCTCTGCCCTTAAGCTCTTTTGTCCTCGCGGGAGGAACGAGGGAGATTTGGCTCAATAGCGAAAGAGGGGGGGAAAAAAGCCTCTCAGGATGAAGATGTGCGCTCACGTCCACTTCCACTTCATTCAGCCCGAGTTTTCCGAAGCCGCCGTGGATAATGTGATTTGCGACGCACTTCTTCAAATAGTTTTACCCTGGACACTATTAAAGCAGTCTCTGACTCCAGAACGGCACAATCCGAAAGAGCTGCGGTAAATGAGTCCGTGTCAAGTTGGGAGCCGAAATTAAAATGCCATCAATAATATTCCGGTCATCACTTTAGTCTTAGGGGAAATATACAGCACTCGTTCTCGTTTGGGATTTGCATGTTGCTCCTATATGTGAAGGTCCATAATAAAAATCCAATGAAACTGCAGATGAATCTTTAAAAGGACTGAAACTGAATGAAAGATTTATTTTTCCGTCCAAAAAACTGGGGGACTGGATGATAATGTAATATCCTCACTGACCACTGAGTCATGACTCGTCATGTTTTTCCCCTTTAAATCGTTAATTGTTGATGGTGAACGTTCACAGACCAGGATTCTGGAGAGACGAGGTTGAGGTTTACCTGACCGGGCTGCTGCCTGCATCCAAATCCTGTGCCGTCACCGCTCCAATGATGGTGCCTGCAGGTGTGTCTTCATACACATCCATCACATACGAAGGCTTATTGAACACCGGGGGCTCATCCACGTCCAGAACGTTAATCTTCACCGTCGCTGTGTCTTTGAAGGCCCCGAAGCTCTGGAACCGTGGATCCAGATGAGCATTGGAGGCATCTACTTTAAAGGTGTACGCCTTCTTGGTTTCATAGTCCAGGGGCTATTACAGAGAGAGAGAGAGAGAGAGAGAGAGAGAGAGAGAGAGAGAGAAACAGAAAAGAGAACAGTTTATTTTCAAATCAGGTGGATGTGTCAGGGTGTAGAAGATGTCAGCGCACACTGCAGTCAGGTCCCATACCAGCTGAGAGCTCTGGAGGAACTGCTCACACTGAATAAGAGCATCAATTCATTTTTTTAAATTTTATTTTTATTTTTATTTTTATTTTTATCTCAGCTGCATGAAAAGTATAAAGAAAGGAGGAAGACACCATGTGATATCACAGCAGGTCCTGACAGGGTTCACCACCATCATGAGAGATGTTTTCTTGGCTCAGCAGAACTTCACCTCTCCACCAGAGTTCTTCAGGCAGCGGCTGAGCAGATCATCTCTTGTAGGCCTTCAGGCTGCTGACATGTCAGCTCAGGGTCAATTAGTCAAAAGCAAAGCGGCGGGCTCGGCTGCACGTCTGCAGCGGAGGTGTAAACATCCAGCAGCAGTGACACCTGTGTTCATGCTGCTGCCCGTCTCCTGCCCTCTCATGTGTGACCGACCGCGCTCGGCGAGCTCGCAGCCGGTCATGCTCCACTAACCCGGAGTCACACGAGAGACATTTCTTTTCTGTGTATTTCAAACTGACTAACATGTAACCGCTACGGCAGCACGGCCGTCTTTCTGCCCGCAGGACTCGATGTTCCAGGAGACGCCGCGTGAAGACAGCGAGTGATGGTAGAAATGTGCTCGTGCAGAGAGAGAGTGAATGTGAGATGGGAGGTTCACTGTGTGCGTGTGTGTGTGTGTGTGGGGGGTAGTTTTGGGGTGCAAGATAAATATGACCAATCATCTGCTCATGAATTAGCAACATAATTAGAGTGAAGCCACCAGAAGTGATCAGGGGCCGTGGAGTCGTGATGCTTCTCCAGCCCCCTCTCTCCTCCATCTCCATGGTTTCACGTCGCTCTGCTGCAGCAGGTGTCCGTTAAAGGGGAAAAAAACAAAAAAAAGAAAAAAAGAAAAGAGAGCTATGTGAGGGCGAGCCAATCTGAAACCAATCACCAACCATCAACCACCGTGATTGGTTTGATTACAGCGCAGCAGATGCAACTGGCCGGGCTCAGCTAGCAGACCGCCGCGACAGGAAATACGCTCTGTCCCTTTCAATCTCTCTCCAGACGTGACAAGACAAGGCGGAGGGAAGCGGCGGCGCGGGCGGCGCAAACTGAATTCATCGCAGGTGTCATTCAAATAATGATCCCTACATTACAATCCAAAGGCTTCCTGCCAAGTGACTCCCACACGGTGGCTGCAAACGGCACTGCAGTCATTACTGCTCCTCTGAGTGACTCCCTGCTGCAAAGAGCGGCAAATCAGCATCATCAGAAGAAACTAAGAATACACACGTTTCAGACACTCCATCGTTTTATATATATATATATACATACACATATATACATATATATATATATATATTTACTATTGATTCACAGGGTGTTTATGTGATGCAACTCTGTCCCTTTCAATCTCTCTCCAGACGTGACAAGACAAGGCGGAGGGAGGCGGCGGCGCGGGCGGCGCAAACTGAATTCATCGCAGGTGTCATTCAAATAATGATCCCTACATTACAATCCAAAGGCTTCCTGCCAAGTGACTCCCACACGGTGGCTGCAAACGGCACTGCAGTCATTACTGCTCCTCTGAGTGACTCCCTGCTGCAAAGAGCGGCAAATCAGCATCATCAAAAGAAACTAAGAATACACACGTTTCAGACACTCCATCGTTTTATATATATATATATACATACACATATATACATATATATATATATATATATTTACTATTGATGCACAGGGTGTTTATGTGATGCAAAACCACTGGTGGTGAATACGTAACAAGGGGATAAATAAATATGGCGGCGCTGCATATAAGTGCGTATCGACAGTTCTGCGCAGCTCAGCGGGAATTCATGCACAGGTGGAGCAGTGGGGGGTGGGGGGGTAGTGGGGGTGGACAGCAGGCGGTGTACACCAGGCTTCATTAGCCGCGAGTGTCACCGGGGACGAGGCAAAGTCCCGCTCTTCCATCCCAACACGCCGCATCGGCACAATTAGGACGGAGGCCCAAACTCTCACTCTGTGTAACTGTCTAACGGTGGTGTGGTGCTCGGCCGGCTGAGGACGGACCTGTGGAGTGTGACAGAGGGAAATAATAGTAAAAAAAAAAACGACGTTTTTTAATTTAAAATAGCTGAGCATGAGAAATAATAAAAAAGCATAGTTGATCTCCGGCGACATCGCCGCGCTCTCACTGTGCCTCAAACCCAGACTGAATTAAACAGGTCAGAAGGGAGACGGGACGCGTTGGGGAGTCGTCACTTTAGGAATAATTGGGAATTACGACAAACATTCCTGTGGCTTGTTTAAAAAAAGGAAAATGATGCTAATGGTCACTGAACGAGCGGCGGATCGAAACAGAGACATTTGGCTCATAATCAAATTAAAGTTTAGAGTCTTAAACAAAGTATGTGAAGAGGAGGAGAGACTACATTTCTTATTTATTTATTTTCCATCACCTGTCCTTTTAAAACATTTGGATCCTCAGGTATTAATTAAGGTTTTAAGGCAGTGGTTCCTCTGCAAACGAATCAGTGAAATTAAAAACAATGACCTTTCGACCTTTCTGTCTCTGCCACAGTGCTGCATCAGTAATGGGGGATTATTATTCTGCTTTAGTTGTGAAAAATGTTGTTGTTTTTTTTTCTTCTTTAAATCAATCCCAATCATCCTCGGTGCCATTGAGCTGCATGCAGCCACCGTCCCCCTGCAAAAAAATGGAAATAATAACGGGAACTTTGGTATTAAATCGCACACGAGGAGATGATAACTGTCGTTACAAGACGAGGGATGTGATAACATAGACCTCATGATATATACCTGCAGAAACGCAATGGAGTCAACATCTGTTGTGTCAAACTCCATTTCCCCTCTATTTACTGCTTTCCACATAATTTACCTGCGCTCATGTTGTTCATGTTAACATGCGACTGCAAGCCCATAATAACTTTACAACTGTGTAAATCAGGTGGCCTCGTTCTGACAGTGGGCCAGGTGCTCAATTAGCGATCTAATAAACTAATATCATCAGCAGCACCTGATCAGCGGAGCCACCAGAGGGCCCAGCGAGCGTCTGTGCTAAATGATCCTCTTCGTTTGACTGGTGTCAGGTGATTTGTTCGATCACGTATCGTTACACGGACGCTAATTTTCAAAAGTTGATTTGATTTATTCATCCGGTCCCCGTCAACACACGATGCTTTTTCATTAGGCTCTGAAGGATGTTTTTAAATAAAGCTACTTATTTAACGAGGTGGCATCACGGGAAACAAACCGCGCGAGTAAACGTCCCGCAAATCCACACGTTCATTCACATAGTCTCTTTTAGGAGCCAGAAACAATCCGGTAAGAGGCCGGCGGGGAGGCTAATGAGGAACTCTGAGCTAATGAGAAGACGTGCTAATGTGTCAACACACGACTTGGGGAGAATCAAATCCAATCTGGAGGCCAAGGGGGAAATTTCCCAGGAAGGAAGAAATGGTCATTTCATTTTTCACTCTTTTCCCCGCACGTCGCCGACGATGGCCTACTTTTCCACAACGGGCCCGGCATTCCATCATCGTCGCACACATCCGCACATATGTCACCCTTAAACAATTTGCAGACACCCATGCATGTCCAATTACACATTAGAGGAGTCTCACTGTCGCTCCACTTGCCATGCATCCTTTATGGGTTACCGCGCGGACGCAAACCAGGAAATGTATCTCCGGAAGAATTTGTGCGGAGGACAAAGCGAGTTCCTCTCATGTCAGCGCTGCTGCTCTTCAACATCACAACAGAACACACTTGAAATTCTAGACATGGCGCTGCGCCCTTTGATATGTTAATGTGCACCTTCATTGCACTGCGAGTGATACTGAAAGAAGGAAGTTTTTCTTTTTTTCTTCCCCCCCCCCAGCCAGTTGAACCTGTTATATTCGTCGGGAATTTGTTAATTTGGGACAGGGGACTAATCGAGACGTCCGAGGTGTCGTTTCACACTTCACACTTTAAAAAGTCCTTATGTTATCAGAGCAGTGGATCAGCTGTTTGATGGTTTAGAGGGAGATAAAATAAGAAAAAATCCATAGACGGAACGACGCAACACACCTGATACTCAGGTCTGGTTCTGTTCTGTCTCTGCACAGTATTAAGTGTTAGTTGCCACTAGTTTTTTATTGTTGTTGTTGTCGTTGTGGTTCTTTTGGGGGCAGGGAGCAGGCTCGTGTGGATGGAGACTTTCCCCTCGAAGAGTCATTATCACGGCACAGCGAGTCATTAGTGGCCTGCTTTCCTTTGTTTGTGCTGGAGATACAGGAGGTGTTACCTGAGGAGGCTAATGAACCAGCAGGGTGAAAAAAACGCCGCAGATCTGTGACACCAGGGGTCGGCATGAAATCCATTTCACCACAATACGACGCATGAGTCATTAACACCCACTCACACGATTTACCCTCTGGGACAGTGGCAGAACCTCTTGATCCCACATGACAGCGGCCATCATGGGAGAAGCTCCAGACTTTGCCTGTTGCTGCTGCAGTAAAGTGAAAATAGTTCTAACAACTGGCTGATTAGCTAAACTTGTTATTTCCGACCACGGGGAGATTTGGAGCTAGCCGATGACGAAGCAGTGGTTTGAGTCATGAGTGAAAGGTCAGATTCGTCGTTGATTGACAGGTTAGGATTCTGTCATGTAGGATAGTGCTGAAGACCTTTGGTCATCGCCGTGTCATCGGGGGTCAGCTGACCACGACACCATGACATCATCATCAGAGGGGAAAACGCTGACATGCCTCAGAGAGAGCGAGCTGAGCCTCGCTTTGCTGTGCTGCCGTCAGTCAGACGGGTTTGTGTGCGTCCTTCGCTGCCGCCATGCATCTCCACGCCACCGTGCTCACAGCAGGCCTGTCCGCAGCGGCGCCGTGGAGTGGCGTGAAAGACTCGCACTGCCACTCTTCATAGGACAGGGATCGCCGTGGGCTGAGCCCCGAGACGCCGCTTTAATCCAATACACCCTCTCCTCCCCAGGCCACTGGAGAGAGGGCTCTTCATCGCCATCACCTCAGCCTCACCCCCCCCTTCTCATTCCCTTTGTATGAATTCTCCCACTCGGTGCACAGGCGTGCACACAGACACAGGAGGGCTCAGATTGCACCCTGCTCGGTGGCTCGGCGAGGTGTTATTCCTCAGCGACGGGCACCTGGCTCTCCTGCTGCTGAGATGCATTGTTTCGATCTCTCCTCCTCCTCCTGACTCCCCTCACGCCGGGGCCTAAAATAACTCATTTCACCTCCCACTGCAACATTCAGCACAATAATCAATAGATTAGTCTCAACTCCCGTCTGTGTGCACGACGCGCTCCGTATCACGCCGCTGGATGAGCGCGATGATACAAAGGCTCCCCGGTTTACGATGCAATGTCCCGCGAGTTTCCGACACTGCGTGGAGGTGAGGATGTTCTGATGTTCTGATGATATGTGGATGTGTGTGACTGCGTCCTCGTGGAAGCCCGTTTTGCTCTTTAACATTCAGCCTGCACCCCTCCCTGTTCGCCACTCTTCAGAGGAGAGGGATCGCCGTGGGCTGAGCCCCGAGACGCCGCTTTAATCCAATACACCCTCTCCTCCCCAGGCCACTGGAGAGAGGGCTCTTCATCGCCATCACCTCAGCCTCACCCCCCCCTTCTCATTCCCTTTGTATGAATTCTCCCACTCGGTGCACAGGCGTGCACACAGACACAGGAGGGCTCAGATTGCACCCTGCTCGGTGGCTCGGCGAGGTGTTATTCCTCAGCGACGGGCACCTGGCTCTCCTGCTGCTGAGATGTATTGTTTCGATCTCTCCTCCTCCTCCTCCTCCTCCTCCTGACTCCCCTCACGCCGGGGCCTAAAATAACTCATTTCACCTCCCACTGCAACATTCAGCACCATAATCAATAGATTAGTCTCAACTCCCGTCTGTGTGCACGGCGCGCTCCGTATCACGCCGCTGGATGAGCGTGACGATACAAAGGCTCCCTGGTTTACGATGCAATGTCCCGCGAGTTTCCGACACTTTGTGGAGGTGAGGATGTTCTGATGTTCTGATGATGTGAGGATGTGTGTGACTGCGTCCTCGTGGAAGCCCGTCTTGCTCTTTAGCATTCAGCCTGCACCCCTCCCTGTTCTTCAGTCAAGTTAGCACTCCGTCCATTACTTTTGTCATTTGGCCATTACTTTTCTTTTCTTTTTTTTTTTAACTCCCTGGCAGTAACTCATCGGGACTGTGGGGGGTGGGAGTGGGGGTGGGGTTGGGGGGACAGTAACTGCGTCCATTCTGTGAAATGATTTACTGTTCAAACAGCCCAGTAATGACGTCTCTGATAGAGGAATTAGACTGCGGTCCCTGTCTGCCTCTAGTGAAATTAAGTCCTTAATTGATGGCGGGCGAGGATGAAAAGGCCTCTCGCCTCAATACTGACTCTGACTCTGACTCTGACTCTGAGTCTGACTCTGACTCTGACTCTGACTCTGACTCTGACTCTGACTCTGACTCTGACTCTGACTCTGACTCTGAGTCTGACTCTGACTCTGACTCTGACTCTGACTCTGACTCTGACTCTGACTCTGACTCTGAGTCTGACTCTGAGTCTGAGTCTGAGTCTGAGTCTGAGTCTTACAGGGGGCCGTGTTTAAGATGAGGCAATCAGTTGCATTTCTTTTGGATGTAAACGTCAGTGACAAGCTCGTGTTCTAAGACGTCACGGAAACACCACAACATCAATCAGTCGATGTGACGTTCTTTCGATGTGGTAAAAAAAAAAGTAAAAGTCACCTGATACGAGCAGGATGAATCGCTACTTTTTTTTTAGACTCTTGCCTCATTAAATATCAGTTTCCAATAATAAACAAGTGGAGCGGAGTCGATGCTCCAGCGTACTGTTACGTCTTCCTGTCAAACGCAACATGACTGATTTAACCTCAGCCCGATGTTCAAACCTCATCTTCAACACGGCTCACATTCTCCACTTCCACAAATCCAGCTGGATCCGGATCACCTGACATCACATTCCCCCGCTGGCTGTAAACGGACTGGTTGTCATGTCACGCTGACGTTCCCTGTTAACTGACAGGAGACGCTGGAACAGCCACCACTCAACACAGCGATCACACACACACACACACAGAAAGTACTGTAAGAGCTTAGCAACACACCTAGAAATAACCTCATCACACCTCTGCTGCCTCCCTAAGAGACAGCCGAGCAATTACACTGATTTGGTTGCTAAGTGAGTAATAACAGGCCACAGCCGTGAATGAGTGAGACTGAAGTTAATACCCTGACACTTCAGTTCTCCTACTTCTTTCACTTCTTCCCATTTTAGCATCGCCATTGCATATGCATGGGACGTCGGCCATCTTTTTTTTTCTCTCTCTCTCTCTCTCTCCCAGTAGAAGGTAAACAAACAAACATGCAAAAGGACAAACACCGTCTTTGAACACAACCCACAAGGTTATCATCCTGACACTCTCACAGTGTGCGACTGCTGTTGCTTTCAAGTGCACTGTACGTTTGTCTATAGCTGATTCATGTACAGTATGGCGCCCTGTGTGTGTGTGTGTGTGTGTGTGTGTGTGTGTGCAGTCATTGGTGGGTTTATTTACCTATTGTCTTGCATAATCTTATGTTTTGCAGATGGGATGTGCAGACCCCCTCCGTGCCTGTGTGCCTCTCTTTCTCTCCCCGAGCCTGTGTGCCTCTCTTTCTTCCCCCCCCCCCCCCGAGTGTCGGCAGACTGGGAAACAGATGATCATCCTTTGAACCCATTACTCAGCCTGATCCTCTTATCATAACCAACCTTCCCGACTCTCTAATTCGGGCTCTGCCAAATTCTGCTCCGTGTACAATGTGGCTCTCGTCTGCGTCCTGCTGTGTTTTTGTTGCTTTTCTCCGTGCGGGAGGAAAGAGG
Organism: Trinectes maculatus; assembly: GCA_016785345.1. Taxonomy (NCBI): domain Eukaryota; kingdom Metazoa; phylum Chordata; class Actinopteri; order Pleuronectiformes; family Achiridae; genus Trinectes; species Trinectes maculatus. The sequence goes on along the minus strand of JAFBJQ010000726.1, from coordinate 183,245 downwards.
GGGGACGCCGGCGTGGAGAGAGGGGGGATTGTCTGCGCACATTTGCACACCTGTCTCCAGGGATATTCTACCTATCTGAAATAAGACAAGCCTGTGGGCGGGCCAGTATTCCGGGGAACAACTCATCTCCAGCTCCCAAACTCATCACACCTCGACCAGGACTCATTCTCTCTCTCTCTCTCTCTCTCTCTCTCTCTCTCTCTCCCTCCATCCTGCCAATATCCCAGTCTCACACACGGGATCACATGTTGTTTGGTAAATCACACCGTGGGGGGGGACTTGGTCAGTTAAAGTGGCTTACACCACCCCCACCCCCCACCCCCCCATCACCATTGGCTCAGTGCAGCCCTGTCCCCCTGTGGGCACCATATCACACTGCCTCACTGCCGTGGTGGCACCATATCAAACACTGGAAGTAAAACAATTAGTGGGAACCTGGCCGTCCATCCATTCATCCAGGGTTTACACGACATCAACAAATACCTGTATTCATTTACATCATAATTGCTTTCTGTCTGGTCCTGTTATTCCATTAGTGTCAGATGAGAAGGTCACTATACGGAGATATATGGCCACTAACTGTAAGCACCATTCATAAAGTCAGGACACATTGTGTGTGTACATGCACAGGTGCACGGTTTTACACGCAGAGTGTTAACGATCAGTTACTCACTCAGCTGCATATTTCTTCTTTTTTTGGGGGGTGGGGTGGGGGGGGCGGTAACCAAAGGATCACACACAATTGTGCGCATGTGAACTGGGGCATGAACTAAAAATGTACCTGTTGACAAATCCCTGAGTCTGACAGATCAGAACAACAAATGCACACACACACACACACAGATGTAAGACACGTACATCATATGTTTCTGCACTGTTACGCGACACATTCAAAACAGGAAGCTAACTGCATAGCGACGCTGGGTGACCCACAGTGCTTCAGACGTATCAGAGCGACAGCAGCGAGACCTGACTCCCCCGAGCCGTCTACTTACTTTCAGATGAATACCAACGAATGGAGGGGCGAAAAAAGGTTTCCACATCGTTAATGACAATTTTCTATTTATAAAAAATGATTTAATTGATGCCCTTTCATGTCACAGTGACGCCGCCGCGGTTTAAAACGTAGAAGTACCTTTTAAGAGACGGTTCCTGAGACCTTAATGAGCCCATACTGAGACGCTTTCAGCCGCTGGCTTTGCGGCGCTCATTAATGCGTACGACCCACCCACTCTTATTGAGCTGAAAGCTTTCAGTGTCTAAAGAGGAAGAATATCATGCTCCTGCTCGCCACAGTCGAGCTGGTGGGCAGAGGAATGATCCCGTTTCTGTTCCCTGTGTTTGGCTTTGATTGATCATCGAGTCTCTAACCGGACATGAGGAGAACGTGACAGCAGAGCTGAGAACGTACAAGTCAACACGATTAAAAGGAATAAAACATTAGATCATATACAATTTGTAAAAAAAAAAAAAAAAGGTTTGGTTATATCACTATTTTAAATGAAATGAAATGAAATAGCTTTCATTTATTTATTTCATTCCCAAGGACATAAAGGTCATGGTATTATTTAATGAAGTGAGGTTTGAAACGGAACCATATCATTTTTTTAATATATGGGCTTTGTTTAATAATTGATTGTATAATGTGTCCCAGTATAGCCTGGCCATTCAGCACTGAACAGATCACTCGGCTTCGCTGTCTAATTTTGGTCTGTGGCTGTAATGGCCCTTTCCTTCACCTCAAGCAGTCGTGGGTCTCCCTTGGAAATGAGATGAAAGATCTCGAGGGGATTATCCCAGGAGTAATACATTTCTCTCATACATTATGATATAATGTATTATCTCATTTCGCCAACATGGCACTCGTTACTACTCATGAAGCGCTAACGTGGCTTCACCGATACTGTATGCGCTAAAAGCTGGTATGAAAATGAGATACAGCTACTTTGTGCTTCAGAGGAACAACAACCAAAGACCAAGACCTCACTCTGCACTGGATGTAATGATCCAAATGAACATATGGAACTGGTCAGAAGAAAGCATCACACAACCGAGGAGTCACAGGTTCAGGCCAGAGTTACTATCTTCACACTTCTCATTTATTTAACCATGAAGCCTTCCTTTTAATCTTCAGCACTCAGGTGCAGAAGATGCCGCTGCTGATTGTGTCCATGGAAATCATCAGCAGCAGAAGTCACAGGGTACAAAAGCACCACGAAGACGTTTCGAGGTGTAAATATAACACATGAAACAGCAAGCCTCAGGGATGTAGGGGTGATAGCTTTGCAGCAACGCCCACATTTCCCAGGTGCAGCTTGCCTGCCTCCAAGTTGCTGAGGTATGCTAGGTATGTATATATATATATAGTTCTATCACGTATAGGTGTGTGTGTGTGTATATGTGTGTGATTTGTTCATTTTTTGTTGTAACACCTCCTCTGTCCCGTCCCTGACACCAGCAAAAATATTTTTCTTCATAAGCAGCGAGACGCACAAAAGCAGGAATTCCTGAAAAAGTCTCTGTCATATTTCCCTTTTCATTTTCTGTCTGTTTTCCTTTTTCATCTCTTGTCCTGGAGGAGATAACGACGGTCTCTCTCTTTCTCTCTCTCTCTCTCGCTCTCTCTCTCTCCAGCACGGACAGAATGCCGAATGAAAGTATGTGCAGTGTTCAGCCAACGCAAGATGTCTGGCATCGAGCGAGAAGCACAAAAGCAGGAATTCCTGAAAAAGTCTCTGTCATATTTCCCTTTTCATTTTCTGTCTGTTTTCCTTTTTCATCTCTTGTCCTGGAGGAGATAACGACGGTCTCTCTCTCTCTCTCTCTCTCTCTCTCTCTCTCTCTCTCTCTCTCTCT
>JAFBJQ010000726.1:138383-180372 GCA_016785345.1 Trinectes maculatus | reverse complement strand
TCTCCAGCACGGACAGAATGCCGAATGAAAGTATGTGCAGTGTTCAGCCAACGCAAGATGTCTGGCATCGTAATGAGACGCCAGTTGTGTTTATGTCTAGAATTATTGTTTACATGGAGTTTGACTTGATTCCATTGTGTGGATCTGTGGAGATGTGACGTGCTTTATCAGATGCATTACGTTCCCACCACACTGATTTCATCAGTGTGTATTTTATTTCTTTCTATACTGTAGAATTTGCAGTGGTATCTACTGTTGGGCTACATTTCTGAGACGCCATACCCTTTTGAGGATGACAATCCCCTCCTGGTTGTGGTTGTTGGTGGTGATGTCGAACATGGCGCCTCCGTCACCTGGCACGATGGTGTATTCCACTTCCGCGTTTTTCCCGATGTCTAAGTCGTGGGCTTTGATTCTGCCCACAGCCGACCCCACAGCAGAAGACTCAGGAACTCTTAAGTGAAAGAAACCTGCGAAAAGGAACAAAACATCAGACGGAACTCAGACTCGTTAAATAATCATCTCTTGACATTGGAAGGAAATTGTGATCTCTTCACGTCTTCAATCTTTTATGTCGTTCTGTCACGCAGGCGGAGGATGAGGACGTCTCATCCAGCTAGAGGCAGGAGGCTGATATGCTCTCTGTCTGATGTCCAGCCTATAGCTGTGGGCATTATTCAGTTCTGATGTTTCTGGACATCAAAAGTCTGCACGCTAACAAATGTTGGATAGCTTCATTATCATCTACACGGAAAACTCTACTCTTGCGTTACATTTGTAGTATCTACAGCAGCGGGCATCACAGAGCCGCTGTGGGCGGGAGCATATAAAAGCAAAGCCTCGCTCTACTCTGATGACTCGAGATGCTTTTGGACAAGAGATGTTAGCAAGTCCTCTTTTCAGCGTCGCGTCGTGTCGAAGGTGATACACACATTCATCCGGGGCCGTCGGTTGTGATTAAAACGAGTGACATTCCTCATAGAGAGAGGAACGGATGAGTCATTTTTTGATGTCTTCTCTACTTGAAACTCAAACGGAGAGTTGAAGGATGAACCTAAACAGAAAAAATAAAATCCAGGGGATGGTGTTCAGCAGACAGACTGCTTGTTTGTTTGTTCTTTATAGGAGGACCAAGATATTGAAATATTAATAAACTCTCATTAGTTGCATTGAAAAATGTTGTTTAAGGTCAGCACACTACACAAGGTCATGCTTCGCCACGAGATATCGGTTCTGCTGTCATCTGGCGTTTATGTATTTGCTCCTCTCATTCATCATTCGGCCTTTTTTTTGCAGCGGATCCGACTGTTTTCCTCCGTGTTGATCCTGGGATTTGGGGGAGTGAAACGGAGGCATATGGATGAATCTGGACACCGTCATTTCAATAAATAATCAAGTACATCCAAGGACGCGCATTAATGTTTCAAAGGTCCTTTAAGGTTCACGTCCTAGCAAAGACACAAGATCAACTTTTTCGTTTCGTGAGTCCCCGGTGCCCAGATGAAGTGAGTTGGAGAAGTTACCAAACAGCGGCCGGGATGGCATCAGTCAGTCCGGGGATAAACAGTCGGCCATAATTCAGCAAAGCCAGATTACGGTACAACACACCACAATTACTCCTGACCCCTGCAGGCTTTGCAGGTTTAGAGGATTGACTGTCCGCAAATGCATAATCTATAATAACAAGGGCGATTTCTGGTCTGATATATGGAACTGCACAATATGTCAACTGAAACACCGGCGGCGTAGAGACAACACTTTTTTTTGTTCTTTTACCAGTAAGACCTCCACAGAACAGAGAAGACAAAGAGCGGCTGTGGGGCTGGACAGAGGAGCCACCTGGTAGCTGGGCCAAACCCCTGTGCTGTGACAGCATTATGGAAATCTAATCTTTTCCACACAGCCACAGGAGCTTGACCATCTGACTGCCTGCATTTACATTCAGAGGATCCCACTTTAATGTCACCTCGCAGCGCCCGAACACACCGCATCGCCACACAGCTGTTTTTGATTTCCGGTTATACAACACGTAGGTAGAGGAGCTTTTACAGATCAATGGGTTTGCAGCCGAGAATCCAGCTCGGCTTTTTGTTTTTGTTACATGACCCGGCGAGCGGTGCAATCAAATTAATCTGGTTTAGCAGCTTAGATTAAATACTGGCGTTTAAATACACTGCTTCAGAAAAAGAAAGAAAAAAAAAAAAACTGATCTAACCTGATCCAAATATAGACAGATTCCCCGAGAGGGAAATAACAACAATCCTGGTCCATTTGCCCGGGGCTTTGCAGGTTTAGAGGATTGACTGTCCGCAAATGCATAATCTATAATAACAAGGGCGATTTCTGGTCTGATATATGGAACTGCACAATATGTCAACTGAAACACCGGCGGCGTAGAGACAACACTTTTTTTTGTTCTTTTACCAGTAAGACCTCCACAGAACAGAGAAGACAAAGAGCGGCTGTGGGGCTGGACAGAGGAGCCACCTGGTAGCTGGGCCAAACCCCTGTGCTGTGACAGCATTATGGAAATCTAATCTTTTCCACACAGCCACAGGAGCTTGACCATCTGACTGCCTGCATTTACATTCAGAGGATCCCACTTTAATGTCACCTCGCAGCGCCCGAACACACCGCATCGCCACACAGCTGTTTTTGATTTCCGGTTATACAACACGTAGGTAGAGGAGCTTTTACAGATCAATGGGTTTGCAGCCGAGAATCCAGCTCGGCTTTTTGTTTTTGTTACATGACCCGGCGAGCGGTGCAATCAAATTAATCTGGTTTAGCAGTTTAGATTAAATACTGGCGTTTAAATACACTGCTTCAGAAAAAGAAAAAAATAAATAAATAAACTGATCTAACCTGATCCAAATATAGACAGATTCCCCGAGAGGGAAATAACAACAATCGTGGTCCATTTGCCCGGAGACGCAATCATGCTAAATAAACAGAGCCGTGCTAACGACGGAGCATAATGACAAATAATGAAAACCAATTACAAAGAGTAGAAATGATGACGACCCCCCCCCACCCCCCTCCAGCCCGCCTGCTCTGCTGTGTTTATTTCCTTATCCTGAAATGTGTCATCCTGTGTGAGGTCATCAGTACCATGACTCACAGCCATTTTATTTTTTATTGAAATATCTGTTACCGGCGTGGTAATACTCACTTTTAGAGAACCTGGGCGGGTTATCGTTGACGTCGCTGAGAGTGATGTTGACGGTGGTGGTCCCGGCCAGGCCCCCAAGCTGGCCCCCCATGTCCTTGGCCTGGATTAACACCTGGTACTGTTCCTTTACCTCTCTGTCCATGTTGGGCAAGGCTGTCTTTATAACCCCTGGTGTAGGGCAAGATTGATGAGGAATACAGATAATAAAACAGGCAGAAACACAGGAGGCGCTATCGAGAGACAGAGACACGTTTTTTTTTCTTCTTAAAAGCCAGAAGTGAAGAAGACGTGCACATAAAATACATCTCCTGAAACATGTCAGACGCCAAACGCACAATTTACTTCAAATAATGCACAATATATTTCCGGCTAAGAAGTCGGCTCTTCAGCGAGAAGCCTCTGACCGAGGCTGAAATAGAGGTCATTTCACAAAGTGGAGACGCTTGACATTCAATCGGGAAGTCGGCTGAAGCCATATAATGATTCACTTGAGGATCAGAGACCCTGAGATCAGAGAGCGTTTGTACTGCAAATTAATGGCCAGGTCAGTGGGAGGTTGGCAGCCTGAGAGGAAGTGAGCAGCATAGGTGGATCTGCACTTCTCCCCCTGCCTCTTATTCCATTTAAAACAGGAAGCCCCGTTTGATCCACACATTCCTAACATTCATGAACCCAAAACCCAAAGACTGTGTTTGTTTTGGAAATGTCAATCACGTCTTTTTGGAGGAGGCGGGGTGTCTGGCTCTTGCAGGAATAATTACCATGACACGCATGGTGTTTTTTTTTTGCGCCTGTCATCCCGCTTCCCTTGCACACTCTTTTCCTGCCAGTGTTTGTTGACGTGTGTGTGTGTGGAAATGGATGCGGGCCCAGCAGGGTAAACATTTATTTGAACTGTTTGATTTTTTTTTTCTTTTCCCAGGATCAGTTTGAAATACAGTCACAGGATGTGCTCCGTAAGCAGCATCATCAGCTACAGATCCCACATCAACTGCCTGTGTGTGTATGTGTGTGTGTGTGTGTGAACCTATTTTCATACGCTTTGAACTGTCCCAGACTGTAAACCAACAGCAGCCAGCTGCCAGCAGTAACACCGGTGCTATGAAGATATTTCAGGTGTAGAGCAGATTTCTTTCTGCTGGTATAAATAATGTCAAAACACCGAGTCACCTACATTTAACCTTTTAACATCAATTGTTCAAATTAAGCCACGGTTTGCTGATTAGCTGTTATAAAACACTGGGAAAAAAAACACAACATCCCCTTTATCTGTGGTTTAGAGGGAGCCGTTGCTGAAAGTCCATAAAACAGAGGGACATATATTTATTTACTTTGTCACATAAATACTGAATGAGATAACTACCTGTTTTGGGGTCCACAGAGAAGTATGGCTGCCCGTGAAGGATGCTGTACACCACTCGGGCACTGTTTCCATATGTGGGGTCATCTGCGTCTGTGGCTGTCACCTGCGTCACGTACGTCCCTGGGGGGAACAGAGTGGGAAGAATGTCGGCTTTGATTTAATACGTTTCCCGCTGAGACAGAAATCCAAACTGTTTGAAGTTCATCACTTTGCTGTATAATCTCACCTGACGCTAATGAACATTGAATCCTAACCGAGAAAGACGCAGCTAACGCCGAGCTAAACCCCTAGCTGAGTGCAAAGTGGACGGGGGGGGGGGGGCAAATGAGTTAGGTAGTTGTTTCATGTTTTTTTTTTAGTAGTAGTATTAGTAGCTTTAGTTTGTGGCAATTGTTTTAAAAATAAATAAATAAAGTGAGGCTAAAAATGTAGCCATTCATTAAGCAAAGATCTAAGGGAAGAGTAGTATTAACGTGGCGTTCGTCCAAACTCCCGCACTAACGGGGACAGAATAATTACTTGCTGGAGCTTTGGCTCATCTCCTTTAACGATCAGGTACTGAGAACAACATTCCATTAGCAAAACAGGTGGAAACAATCAAGGCGGTGATGACAATCAGAACAATGGGAAACACCTGAAGGGAAGTGGGAAGCGACCTAACATGAGGAGGGTAGGGTTTCAAAATAAAACAGGAAATAATACCAACACAGAAACAAGACATGACACATAGAGTATGTACCCACTTTGGGTCACAAACAATCACGAGTATATGACGAAGATTGTGCGTATACAACATTTAAAAACACACTGTGTAAAATAGTGTTGCAGGATCTTTGGGTAGCATGAAAAAGACAGTGACCAGCAGGGTTTTTTTTTTCCCGATAAAAAAAAATTCCGATAAGTTCCTGTTTGCCTGTTTAAAAGAGGCTTTAGTCGGAGCAGATGGCAACAATAGCATTGTGAGAAATTAGCATCTCAAAGTCACACATTTCCGATGAGACAAACCAGGACTGCGTCACGGTCAACGTGAACATACGACGGACGCGATGATGCAACAACGAGTTCTAAGGTAACCAAAGCAGAGAAATCACACGCAGGAGCTCAGATGGAGTGAACGTTGAAAATCCGTCACGCACGGCTGATGCCTACTCACTTCCAGACAACAAAGGTAACAGCCTTTTCCTTAGGTGTGAGACTATGAACGACTCAAATAAAAGCTATTTGCATAATTATGGAAATTCAGGCAGGAGTTAGGACTGGCTTGAAGAAATGCATTTTCAGAGGTCACAGCTGGTAAACACAGGGGACGAAGGAAGAGAATAGTTTTGCTAAATATAGATTATCTATTTGATTTTATCACCAGTAGCTATATGACATCACAATAGAATCAGAGAAAACCAATTAACCTAGTAAAGTATATAACGTCTACATGTGCCCTGACTACACATGAGACCTGAAACATAGTTTTTATTGCGCGATACAGGTAGGTGTTAAAACGGGGAAAGTCTGATAATAACAAATTAAAATGCAAATGTGTCAACACGGAGAGAAATCAACTAATTCATCAGGTTGAAGACAGCTTGTGGTGATTACACTGTCATTTCAGGAGCCTCTCAAGTATTTTTTATTTGTCACTTCTCTAAATGAATCAGGGATAAGCTCATTGCCAACGGCTCGAATGGGGCCTCTGGATTACTGCCATTAGCAGGCTTATAATGTTTGGCCATAGATTAGTCTTCATTACCAACCATTAATGTGTATTTATGTTCAACATCTCTACCTTTTTGTATTTGTTTTGCCCGGCTAACAGAAAATAAATAAATAAATAAATAAACCCTGCACAGAGACGTTGCAGCCAAAGACAAGAGCGCTTAATGAACCCATTGATTGCACAAAGTCCTGCTGGTATAAATACTGATAAAGACTTTAGGAGGTTTGTTGTTGACACAACAGTTGCATCTTCTGCAGCGCGTTCGTTTCTGCACATAAAGTAAAGGTTACTGCAGAAATAAACTGTTCGGAATTAAATTCTCCAGATAAAACATTGCTTACACATGTGTCTTGCTGCCTCCGGTGGCAGCGGTTATCAGTGCTCTCTCAGTGATTTTTGTGGTGTCAGCTGAAATGTGTGACAGTGCAGGTATTTTAAACCCCACAGACCAAAAGTTCATCTTCTGCCTGATTTGCAGCACCTTGTAACAATTTGCCATTTTCCGGTTCCAGCCACAAACGCACTGACGAATCGATGCAGTTAAACTGATTTGATATTTCTACGCCAGATCTCGGTGACATTTTCAGAAATGAAGAAATTACATCTAGGATTTTATTCTTTTTTTAACATGACAATTAAAAAAAAATATAATAAAATCAGAAGGAGTAGGCTCCTCTCTGTAAAAAGAGTTTTCAGTAGTATGGACTACTAGTATGGACTTTAAAGATAAAAGATAAAGTTTTAACATTATCTCATACTCGTGGATTATTTTTTAATAATAATAATAATAATAATAAAGAATCAAGGTTCATATCACAAATCACAGGAAAATTACATGTTTGAAAGTACAAATTTCATTGGGGAAATTAAGTCAGAACTTTATTACTTCTTATATGTGTCAATCATCTAAATGATCATCTGTGGGTGGTCTTTAAAGCTAATCGCTGCCCCCTGCCTCCATGGCCGCGTTACACATGTTTCCAGTAGACGTGAAAGGTTGTGTAATTGGTCCAAGTGGGGAATGATTTCGGAGATTTCGTCTCAGTTCTTCCTGCCCCCTCAGACCCCAGAGACTGCTGATTGTGGAGTTTTGAGCGCTTCGTTGGCATTCAGCTCAAGAGGAACACTTCTCTTGGTGAATTAGCTTGATCCATTCTCCCTGGAGGAGTGGTATAAAGCGAGAGCTGTGAAATGTACTCAGGGCACACCGAGAATAACTTATTCTGTGAAGCATCGTATTCGGCTGGGATCGGCAGCTTTGCCCTCTGGTCGCACCACCGATGCTCTGAAAACAGAGCTTTCACTGCAAAACGAAAACCCTGGTTTATGAAGGAAGGTGCTGGCGTCTCGATGTTTATTGAGCAGAACAAGCAACAACAGATGGTCACTTACCAACTGGTGACATCTCGGGGACACTGGCTGTGTACGGTCCCTCCAGGAACTTGGGCTCATTGTCGTTGATGTCCTGAACCTTGATTACAAATTCAGATTCAGGCTCAAGTGGCCTATTGGTGTTCATGTCAACAGCCTGGGCGCGGAGGGTGTAGTAAGGTCTCTCCTCCCTGTCAAGACTCCTTAAGGCATGGATGTCCCCTGTTGTTTGGTCAATTGTGAAAATGGAGCCGGCCCCTTCCCCCGAGAGAGTGTACTTCACCAGACTGTCCCCCTTATCGAGGTCGGTGTGCAGCTGCAAGACAAAAGAAGTAAAAGACAGGCTGAGTGCAAACATTGGCACAGATAATGATTCATTCAAAGCACCGGGGAGGAGCTGTCAAAGAGCAGTATTTCACACAGGCAGTCAAGGAAACTGACTGCGCATCAAAGAGCAAATTCATGGTCCTGCCGCAAAGATCTGGGGAACTCCAAGTCATGGGTATTCTCAAACGATGGTACTTTCAGAACTTCTCTCAGATTAATGAGGCTAAATCTGTGATAAATAATGTAGCGTTCTTAAAGGGCAATTATTTCTGCAGTGACAACACTCGTGCCTATTCAAGCACAACTCAACAATCTTCTCTTATGTTTATCAGATAGGGGGGGGATTCAAATAATGCAAATATATATATATATATAACATACAGATCTCTGCCATATATATATATATATATATGTATTTTTTTTCTTTTTCTGTTATGCGAAGCATTTTAAATATTGAAGGGCTCTAATGCAATATGATCATCCCCATATACAGTACGGATATGGATTTTACCCTCTCATAAATGGCCTGGACTTTCCACTGTCTGAAGCAGAGGCAACATGGAGTGGGATTGTTCTCTGCCAATAATATTCCATCGTTTCCAGTTAAACAGCTCTGCCAGAACCACTGTAGCGTCATGGATTTCATTATGGGTTTTCATCTGACTGAATACAGATTACTGCCCTCTTATGACAGAATAGATTCTGACAGTCTTTTTGACTTTATTTCGTCTCCCTCTATCCGACCACTAAATATGAAGCAATAATTTGCACTTGGCCAGTTTTCCAATGAAGCGTCACTGAAGTGCCAGTCATGGAGGGGAGAGAAAATGTGAGAGTCATCGATAAAATTCTCTGTAGGTTGCAGCTCAAAACAACCAGAGACAAGCAGATGCGAGCAGAGACACACTGGGAACGACTGGTGACTCAGTGCAAATTGCCCAGATTATATGTTCCCAACCACGGTGTGGTGCATTGTTCATCGCTATTCAAATGAATCCATTATTTTAGTGCCCTCGTAGGGTCAAAACTAGATAAAACTAAATCTGAGATGTAGATTACATATTGTATTTCTGTGAATAATGTGAGCAATATTGGCCTCCTCCACGAAGTCGACAATCTGACAGCGAAACAATAGATTACAAACTGAACTCTGTGTTTGCCCTCACCAGCAGGAGATAAATGCTGGGTATGTACAGGCAGATGTTCTTATTGTTATGTTAAGCCAGGCAATTATATATATATATATATATATATATATATATATATATATAAACGTGTAGGCAACACCCACAAGCCTTATTTTGAATCTTTAACCTCTTCAGTTTTCAGTTTTGAGGAGACGCCGGAGCGGAGTATGATCATAATTATGACCATAAAAATTCGACTTTCAGTGTCCCCATGTGGAACACAGGTTTAATGAGTTGTTTAACAGCGGTCCAGTAGGGTACCAGCTTATTAGTAAGTGTGTCCATATCACATTTTTTAATCGCAACTAATGATTAATATGGCTTGTCTTCTGACGAGAAAACAACAACAACAACAACAACAACACTGATTTATTTCAAGCTATTGAACCTATAGCTCGTCCAGGACACACTGTGTTTACCTATAACCTTCAAACACCTTATGGAAATCCTTATGCCACTCATGGCTGACCTGTTTCATTTTCTCCAAGAATTTTAATTAATAATTAATTATGGCTTCTGTTTTTTTTTTGTTTTTATTATGTGTCCTTAATTAAAGTAATTCAAATCGCTTTGGGTCGTTTTCCTTTTTTATTACAACCAATCTACAGAGCAGCTGTAAAAAATCAAAGGTGTTTTTATTTTTTTTTTTAAATAAAGGTCACTTTGCACCAACACTCCCACCTGCTGCAGGGACAGGACAAACTATGTCCATGTTTAACAGTTCAAATCCTCAACAAACTACACACAACTACACAACTCGTATCTGGCCGCGATTTGGTTTTGCGCACTTCCGGGAAACGTCGTCTTTCAGGCGGCGATAGAGCGCAGCACCCACGACCGGAAGTACCGAAACCGATACGACGGAGGTTATCCGGTGAAAGTTCTGGTTCCGGAGCGGAAGTGGAATATTTGAACAAGACGTTGTTGTCACAGCGTGTAAAGTCTCGTCCGACGTGTCTTTGATATCTGTTGATAGCGGCACGTGCCTACAGTTCCCCCGCAGCGGAAATGGACTAACAACACCTGGTGTGTGTGTATGGGACAATGGAGACGTTTGGATTGGAGTCCAGCAGTGGAGTCATGGACAGGTGGAACATCTCTGGGTAGGACGCCATTGTTGTTTTCAGCTGTGTGTGTGTGTGATCATAGGACTGGGCTAATATTCATTTAGTTTGGAATTGCCTGTTGATATTTTATCCAAATCAATTATGTTACAAAGTTATGGAACTTTAGGAAATTCCCTGAGTTTGCATTATTTCTGGTTGCTGCTGCGTGAATGCAGAGCAGTTGAACAACCTTTTGACATGATATTAATCTCATTAATAGAAGCATATAAATTAATATGAGGATATAAATTAAAATAATGTTAACTGAACAGTCAGAATGTGTCCATGTGGGTGTACACATATACACAGGCAGCTGTGATGTTGTTGTTGTTGTTGTGCTGTTTGGTTGAAGGCCGCTGTGCCTCTATGCTCTGCTTAGCTGCTGTGCTATTTGTTTGCCTCCAGGTACAGTACATGCATATGCTTGTGTTGGTGAGACATGTTCTACTCTGTGTGCTTTGGTACTGTTTGGTTCTGTGAAGCCTGTTTGGGTTCAGAGTAAACTTGTCTGTATACATGTGTACATCCGTGAATGAATGAATGTGTGATACTTTTGTCAAACTGGGACAGTGTTATTGGTGATATTTGTGATGTAAATGTTTTTTTTTTTGCAGGCTTCCACATAATGACCCCTCTCGATTTCAAGTTGTTGTATTGGTGGAGTTGTGAAGTGGATGTATAATCAGAAATGATCTCGGTTGTCATTGTGTGGAATAGAATCGCGGTGGCATATTTAGAGATGAGGCTTCAGTACCGTGATCACTGGTACAACTGTCTGTGTGTGTTAGTTTGAGTGATGTGTTTTTGTAATCATTCTAATACCACTCTGGGTTTACTCCGTTTGCTTATGGCATGGTCGAGAAATCAGAGAACCCGGTGGACTGTTGCAATAGTGTTTTCATATAGGGACCACAGTCTTCTACTCGTTAGAACTTGCCAGAGAACACACCTGTAGCTTATCCACAAACTCTCAAACACTATATAAACACAATACAGTTTTGTTTTTGTGGAGAATTTTTGTAGACATATTGTTTGATTTATTATATTAAAAATGTGTCTGTACATTTTCAAGACACTACTGACAAACTAGCGAGCACCTGACTGTAAAGTTTATACCTTTATAGACACATCTTTTTGGCGTATGTTAAAATGTGCTGCAGGCCTGACTGCTTTCTTTTGCATGAAGTTGTTGAGGTGAGATAGTTTTCACTCGCATAAGAAGTGACTTCTTAGCACTTCAGGATTAAGCAGGATTAAGAAATAGTAATAATAATAATTTGAAGTCATTCATTTTGTTTACTGAGTAAGTTATCACTTTGCACCCACGATTCATTGGAAGTTTACATTGGCTGTTGTTTGACTGCGAATAACAAGACGACAACAAAGCAAACAAACCAAAAACAAATATTTGTCACTGTCGCAGTTGAGTCAATACGAGTATCCAGGAGAGGTACCTGCAAATGGATTCACAACTTATTACAATTACAGATGAAAAGCAAATGCAGAAGCCAACACAGAAAAGGGACATTGTACTTTTAATTATAAGTGGATGTTGACTGATAGTAATTAAAAAAAAACCCATTACTCTAAAATGCCAATACAGTGTAATATAAAGAGATTCATTAACGGGGAAAGAGACAGTGGCTTCTCTTAAGCATCAAAACGCCATGGGGCTCGGTAGACAAGAGGCTGAATCAACCGCATCCGTCTTACCAATATGTCAAAAGAAGATAAGTGATTTTATGAAAGAGAGTGAGAGCGGGAGGAGAAAAAGTCATTGTCCTTCTTGTTACTGTTGTTTTCCAGTTCAAACGCATGAATCAACAAAACAACCGATGCATGCTCTGAATTCAAATAATGAAATTAGTGGTAACCGTATGTAAATTCAAACACATGCATCTGGTTAGCATAAAGCATGTGCTGAGCGGGACTGGATGGGCGCCGGCTCGTGCAGGCAGCGTGATATATGCACATATATTATGGGGAAAATGTCCTAACACTCCATTTTTCATGATAAGCATAATTAGCACGCTGCTGGGCTCCGCGTACCAGTTGACATGGCAGCTATAAAAAAAAAACAAAATCAGGTAGTGAGAAGAACTAAAATAAGATTTCTTTTACCAGCCAAAGTCGAGCCATCTGTTTGAGGAATTATGTTTGGATTGGAGTGTCCCCCCCCCCAACCACCCTTTCAGATGGCTGATCAGTGAGCCACTGTCAGAAATGATAAATTAACATTTCCCAAATTAACTTAAAGCTTTTGTCAATGGATGGTTCAGCCGCCGTGAACTAGTTTAGAGTCTGACCTACTTTTGCCAGGATGCGGAGCTTTTTATGGACACACATTTGATATTGCCGTTTTAAAGCCTGACCTAAAATTACAGCGTTCTCTTTGACCATTGTGCCGTCTTTGCCCTCTGTGCAGCAGGTTAGTCGATGCGGATGACAACCAGTGCTTCAGCACTTTCATGGTGCAGTGCATCAGTGGTGTTGTCAGAGCGAGTATTGGCAAGCCCATCATTCATCTCCTATTAATCATCATGGAAAAATACTTACATGAACTGAATTGGTTGAAGCAAATGGGGGAAAGAGCAGCTCAGGTTTAGAGATTGTGCTTTGCAGGGAATTCTTATTCTTAACCCGGAGTGGGGTGGTGGTGTTCCTGTTTCGCATTCTGGATTTACAGCACGCGGTCCCTCATTGACAGTGACCATGCCGTAAACTCGCATATTGATTAATTTGAGTGATTTTAGAGGAGAATGTAACCAGGCTCTGTGGAAAATGCTGTAATTGGATTTCTGAAACCGGGATTATGTGGAGCCCCTGCTCCTCTCAGGAATGCATATGAAAGCCACAGCTCTTTGCTGAAAGTGAGCCAACGTTATTCCTTCACTGGCCCAGCAACTCTGCACCGGCACACATATTCACAAATCAGTCAACATTCTGAACCGAGGTGGTACATTTCACATGTGTGGCACCACCGATATCACAAAGCCGCTATTGTAGCTCAGTGATACGTTGGATTCTGATTCTTTCGTTTGGTGTGTGTCACTGAAAGAAAGACAGGCGAACACTCTATTTACACCGTGTGTCGTCTGGAAGAACTCACACTGTGCAAATCATTCCATCATCCATGTGCTCTTTGTACATGTATCCTTAGCAAAGCGCTGGCACAGGTTTCTCCTGCTGCTATACGTTATTATTTCTGAAACTACCCATCAGTCCTACTCAGCTGCTGTCCAACAGCCCCAGTCGTGTTGACACAGTGGCAGTATGCTGGCATGTAGGTATGTTGTAGATGCCTCCAGGTTCATTCATTGCATTGCCCGGGCAGTGCCATGTCATAACACATTATGACTTCTGATTGAGTGGTAGGTTTTTGGCTGGGAGTTGGTGTAGTGGTGGAGCTGCTGATGGAAAGAAAACACTGTCAAATGCTGCAAGCTTATTATAGCTGATCGATATTGGCTTGTGAGCCATTTCTTTGCCGCTGACAGCTCGGCGCCCGCTATCTGGGTTGTGTCATGCCTCAGTCAGGTAATAGGGATGGTGCGAGTCAGAGTGTGTGTGTTTGTGTGTGTGTGTGTGAGAGAGAGAGAGAGTGGGAGAGAGTGAGAGAAATCATTGGAAGATGGAGAAAGGACAAAATGGAATAGATTGACAGATATGGCCCGGGGTGTGTGACAACAAATAGAAGCCATTGAGTTATATTCACCTCAGAAGCGGTATTAGAGCGGTTCACTGCTTTGTACATCTCACCTCCTGCTGTGTGCAGACATTTAAGAAAAAGCTTGACACCTAAATTCACAGTTTTGCAGTTGATGAGGTTTGTAACAGTGGCTGTTGATGCAGTGTGTACGAAACGCAATCATCGTTTGAACCACTAGGACGTAAAATGTCGCAGCTTTATAATGACGATTAGCTAAAAGATGATTTTTTTTTAATGGGATTTTGTCCTTTGCATGTGAAATAATGTGGGTTAAGAATGATTTTTGACATATCACATCGATGTACATGATTGTTATTGATTTTGGTGATGCGTGTTAAGGCCTGAATCCCTTTTCTCATATCACACTTGATTAAACAATACAGCGATATTGATACAAACATACAAAATGCAATTTTCTTCCCAGAATCACAACAATATTACCCATCAATGTCAACATCCAAATGGGAAAAATGTTGACCATCGCAGTAAGTGATACAGATTGGGACATTAGCCAACCATTTGGAAATATGATCTCGGCAATTCAGGAGAAATTCCATTACCCATGAGGACCAAATATATGAAATGTATTACTTTGGCAGGACAGATGAATGGTATCATTAGCTTTTATTTCAGGTGTTCTTCTCAGAATTCCTCGCGACATTCATCATCAACCTACATTACAATTGTAAATGTCCTCAACCTCTTAATATGTTCTAACGAGCAGCTGAATCACTGGCACACCTCCTGCATAATCGTCATGAGAGCAATCCTTCCCAATTACTCTGCGTTTGACAGTGAATTACCTGGGCAACATCCAGATGGATTTATGGATAAGATCATGTACGAGGTGTTTTTATACACATTCTTAACTCACTGTGCACATTTACTGTGTTTTCTTGACATAAACTCATGTCCACGTCTCGGAGAAGATGTATTTTTTTAATTCATAACTCTCAGCACTAGAGTCTAGGCCCATTGAGCACTTGGAGTACTTTTGTGTCAGTTAATCAGTTACTGCCTGGGACATGCTTTATTGATGTCGTGGCTGGATCAAGATAATTATAATTTGGCATTTTGCCCCTGGCCCATATGCAGTAGCCTTGCTTAGCTATAGGTCACTGAACAGGCTCATTAATACAGTAAAAAGCAATTAAGTTATGAAGCTGGTGATTTTAGGAGTTGATGTTTATTAGCTGCCAGTTTTCACTTGGTCTCACTGAAGTGTTTTACAACAGGGACTGGCGTCATCATGCCGTGTAAACAGGTTTGCAGCTTTTATGTGGGCCTCTTTATGTTTTCAAGCATTTTATAGCCAAATTCCAGAACATTTATACCAAAGCCATATTTAACAGTGTGGAACAAACTATCACTCGTCAGGCTGGTGGACTTCCAGCGGTCCGACGATGGAGTCTTTCTTTGTTGTGCCCGGTGCATAAGTCTCGTTGAGGCGGTTTTTATGTCCTCCTTATAGGTCCTCATTGAAAGATTAAATTGCGGGCTACACGTCGGTGATAAATCTCGGCAGGTGTGGGGTGGGACTGGCAGGAAGAGCCATCAATAAAAAGAAGGATGGCCATTCCCTGTCAGGCAGGTAGAAAGGGAATAAACAAGTTGTGGGAAAAACAGGGCTGCCCTTTCCAGCAAAAGTGGTTTATTGACTTTTATTTAAATGAGCGACCTTTTGTCGGTGTAAGAAATGAGGCAGCGGAGCATACTGCTGCATGCCACCGCATGCTCGCTACTGCAATAAAAGGTAGAGAGAAACTTTTTCTTTCCCCTTTTTTCTTGGAGTCCAGACTGTGACTCTGTCCAAACTGATTTGGATTTCTCTTTAACCTTCGGTGCATGTGCTGTTACGGGTATAAAGTTTGCTTTCTGGATTTAATAGCTAGAATATTGGTGTTTCTTTTATGGAACTGATTCCTTTAACGGCGTCTCGCCAAGTGTATAATTAGTTTAGAACCTTGCTCGCGATCCCCCTGCGATCATGTTTGCATGCCATACACAAACAGGAAATAAAGAAAAGGAATCTCCAGACCATTGCTGTGTCCCAAATCACTCACTCGTTCCCTACTCCCTACACAGGGAAATAAATGCAGTGCACTATATAGTGAGCTCAACAGAAAAATCTTTCGGACACTACTCTCGGCGCCGGTAATTACGTCATTGCTGTCGCACAATTAAAACGTACCACATTATTGTCGTCTCACAAAATACTTGTTTGTTTACCACTTTTTATTAAATTCGAGGCTTTTGATTACTTTCCTGTACTTTTTATTTTCGTATTTTGTTATATTGTATAATATTTATGTATATTTCCCTCCCGTCCGTCCGCCATTTTCACTTCCGCGCGGCCCAGAGAATTTTTGGCAATGTATGATGGGATATCTTGCTCCGGTTAGTGACCATCGGATGTTCACTACATTTCGCGATGAATTGTGGGATACATTGAATGCACTATAAAGTGGACATGCTATGATCCCTAAGCATTCGGACAGCACTACAAAATGGCGTGGTCACTATATAGTGCACTATATAGGGGTTAGGGAGCGATTTTGCACACAGCCCATGTCATTCCTATGTGGGTCCAGTCCCTCATCAGTGAGACTGTGGATATACGTTCTCTCTCAGCTCCCATACTTTCTATTTTCATCTCTGTACATTTCCTGTCTACCTCTGCCGTTTTCATACACAACCCAAATACCTTCCTTTTCTTGCCAGGCTTTTCAAATTTCTTCCATACATCACAGTGACATGCTGAATGCTGTGTTTTTGTAGCATCCAATTAGAAGGTCCCATCCTTGTTAGCGCTGGCATGGCTGAAAGACATATTGCTTTCGATTACGCCTCCTCCGGTGTTGAGCGGGCCTTTATGATATTTATAATGCATGACGACGACAAGCACGGTTTCTTTAAGTGGATGCTGAATTGCCACATTACCATCATTCCAGAGATCATTATTGTAAAACGCCGCGATGCCAGAGAGAGATGGCGGAGAGTAGCAGCTGAGCTCAGCTAAGAGTTAACGGAAAGTGAGCGGAAGCAGCCCGGCTGCCACAAAAGGCAGATTTCTCTCGCAGATAATCACTGCTCAGTGTCGGACAGACCTGGGTATTATCTAATTGCGAGTGCACAGGGTCTTACATTAACCCCCGTTAGCCCTCTTGGTTTTAATTGCTAATCTGCGTTAATGTGGCTGTTGTCAGCAGACGATTGTCAGAAGTTTGTCTACATGAAGGCTGAAAGGGATTTCTAATTAATGTGTTTACCCGCTCCCTTTGTCTCTTAATGAGACCGATTTTTTTTTTTTATATGACGATATTCTTTTCAGCTGTAGAGTACAACTGTTATGAAATTCCAGTGTAATGGTATTGTCTCTGTTAAGTGTAAGTGCCACTTGGTAGAGAACTTCAGGAGATAAGAGATGGTACAATACCTTTTGTTAATATTGTTAACGAGACAGTCTTCTCTCGACGATAATAACATTACACTCATTGTACGAATTTATACGCAAACTGGATTCACTCCAAGTGCCAGTTTCATCGTCCACTGAGGATTTGTTGTGGTCCACAGACTCATGGGACACTGTGACTCTATCTTAAAGAAAAAGAAAAAGAAAAATCAAATGACAACTTTTCTAACCTACTGAAGTTCTTCTGCCTTTGAGCAAAGCCCTTGAAGCAGTAATGATAGCAGGACGCAGCAGAAGCTGAAGACCACTCTGAATCTTGTCTTGACCCCATTTGCACCTCGGGGAGCAAAGAGGATAATTAAATAAGTGGTGTAAGTGCAGCTCCCAGTTGTGAGTGTAGGTTTCCTAACATTCCCCTCACGTCCAGTATGTATGTGCCACCTCGACCTGCTCGATGACAAGAGGCTGTTAAGGCATGAATATATAAACTCTGGCACAAATATTGAGATAGAGTGTTGTTGCATGTGTGTGAAATCAATATGAATATAAATATCACTGCATTGCTTGTTTTTGTTTTTTTTTTTGTTTTTTTTGTCAGTTATATGGTTTCGGTTTTTGTTCTGGAACTGGGTCACGTACATTAAATGGTATAAAAGCTAAAATTCATTCTTTATTTTGTAGTGGTGTGGAAATGCAGAGGAAGCAAATTCTCCCACTTGTGTCATACAAGGAAAAATGTTGCTTTTCTTGCACTTGTTAATCCACAATAGTCCAGACAGCATGAAAAAAAGGATTTCATCCCCTGCTTTGTAGTTTTTTTTTTTAATATTTCACTTCCCTCCTGCCTCTTAATGCTTTCTTCTTTGCCGATCATTTATATCATTGCTACATAAAAACATATGAATATTTTAATATTATATACTAAGATTTGAACAGACACTGGGTTCTAAACCTCTCATCCCAGGAAACTCTGACACTTTGATGTGTGCGTAAATTAAATTTCAGAGGGAGTCAGCTAATCAATGTGACAACGTGTATTTTTCCTGACTAACTAATCTGTTGCAGAAATGTCACCTGAAGCTTAATTGATCCATTCAGTTTTTTGTTTTTTTTTGTAATTTGTAATTTTTGGCAGGGTGTAAGAAATTGCCATTAAAAATAGCCACAGAGCGTAACACAGACTGAGTGTAACGCAGCGTGACGGTGTCACAGTGGGGTTCATTTTGGAACATGTACTATGAGACAGTTATATTCGGCTTTGTACAGAAATATATATATATATAAAATTCCGTCCTACATTTGCATATGCTATATGTACTATTTGACATGGACTTGTGCTGAGACAGCGAAAGTTCAGCCGATGAATTTTAGCCTCGTTTAGCTCGTTAATAAAGTTTCTGTCCACTTTGTCCTGACAGTTTGGGATTAAGTGACGTCTCGTCAGGGCGGATTGCGGCGGCACTGGGGGTAGATAAGTCAGTCTTACTATTATCCTGTATCAACTAGGAGTGCCAAAGTACAACTTTAACCTTCAGCCCCCATTGAGTTTATTTGTGAATGTTTTAAGCTGCGCGAGGGAATAAAAACCTTATTCCAAAAACAAGGTGGTGGTGGTGGTGGTGTGTGTGTGTCGAGGGGGGGGGCAAAAAGCAGTGTGTCTTATGGGATGCGTATATACATCTCAATCTGGGTGCAGTTCAGGCTATTGGTTCACTCTGCTGGCCGTTTATTGCTGTCAGCATCTTCCCTGGCTCATAACTATGATGCTCTGACAGTTTTACAAGGACTGTAGTTCAGATTTATTTCCACCGAGCCATCGATTCTCTCACCGCCGCACTGTCATGTGTGTGTGTGTGTGTGTGTGTGTGGCTAGTTTAACATGGATGTGTGAGCGCAGCCTAATTAGAATGTATAGATTTTTTTTTCTTCTTTCCCCCATGCCTGAGACATTTTTATCCTAAAACACTAACAAGCAGGGACAGCTTTACAATCGGGGCATTATTAGATTAGAGCGGCGAGGCTCAATTCCAGGAGTGAAATAGAAAAGTGTAAACAGTGCGAGTTGGAATCTGAGTTGGTGGACGGGCTTCACTCAATAACTTTGTTTAAGAAGACAGTTTTATTGTCAAACTGTTTGTATGCACATCTACTCATCAATAAATATATATTTTTTTGTATTTCGCAGACGGTGCCGCGATGAAACTCGAGTAGATTTAAACGTACTCCCCCACTGTCTTGTCTTCCACACATTGTACCGCTCCCTCCATTTACTACAAATTCAATTTCTCCCAAGCTCCTTACTATGTGATTTATCACTTCTTCTGCACCATAAATAATGGAGAAAAAAAAAGGGCTTTTACCTTGCCCACATACTGCGGGTCTGACCCCATGTACTCCTCCAGTACAAAGAACTGGTTCCACACCCAGCCCCGTTTGACTCGCTGAAATCCAGCGGCCCCATTCCTCATGGCGCCCATCGAGCTCCTGGCGCGCTCCCTCCCCGTCCTGCTCTGTCCCAGCGGCGGCGGAGGTGGACGTAAAGAAGAGACTGAGCCTGCATCGACGAGAATCCACAGGAACAGCAGCAGGCAGTTCCTTGTTAGCATTGGCGATGTGTGAGGTTCAGGCCCCCAAGTTAAAGTGCTGCGATGAGAGCTGAGCCACGCTGAAACGACTTGTGAGGGCCGTTATGGCGAACGGGTGCAGCGCCGGGCTTTACCGGATGTGGCACACCCACAAGGTCGATTCCTACGTCTGTCCGGATTCCACTCAGAGATTTACGAAGCTCATCACCTGCAGGAAAGAGAACAAATACATGGTTCAGAAAGGTTTGCTTCACGTTTTGTTTTCCAGATGTTGACGAGCTTTTGTTTGTTTTTGCTATATAAGCTTTGTCTTAATATTTTCATTAAACTGCAGATAAACGTTTAAAAAGTCAGGGGGAAAAAAAGCGCTATGTCACATTAGTTGCAGACAAAGTATGTGAAGATATGGAACGATGCATTGGCAGTTCATCTATCAAACTGACGCGTGTGCTGTAGGAGATGTCAGTGCAAAGCGACGTGCTCACACTGATGGGTTTTTTTTTACTTTGCTTTCTCTCAGACGTCGTCTCTCTGTGACGAGCACAACAGATTTGACAACCACGGCCACGGGAGATTGTTCACCTGAATGTGTGATCCAACCCACACATATGATGAAAGAACATTTCATTTTGTTCTTTCTACCAGTGTTTGTGGTGCTGGTGTCTTCACGTGGTGAGTTGTAGACATGGGCAGGGTGTGGCGTGTTACAGTATTTGCAGTTTGTCGTGCCGCAGGTTGATTTTGCATGCATGAAAAATAAAAAAAAATCAAACATCAATGCATATTTTCAGTTTTTAAAACAGCACCTATGCCAATGAGAGAGACTGCGAGTCCTGCACGGTCTCTCACACGATGGCAGTGTGCAGGAGCATTCATTAACAGAATCGCTGGAGGTAGCTCTGCACCTTGTGACTTATGAAAAAGCTCTGTAGACAGAGATAAAATATTGTTTTTAACACAGGTATTAGATCAGACTTGTGTTTACATTTGGACATTTTTTTCCAATTTTAATCAACTGTTTAACAATTCTTAACGATGCAGTGGATTCGCTGAAGAAAACGAATTTGTAAAAACTTGTTAACAGTGAACCATAACCCATTGTACAGTCGCTTTTTTGTAAACCTTGTTTACAATCTTTGCGCCCATATCGACTACTAAACATTCAGCGTTTGCCTTGTTGTGAGTCTGTTGTGCTGAAAACACAAATGGGCGGAATGAGAAATGGAGCTAATCATTTCTTCACCTGCTTTATTGTTTCCCCCTTCCTCTTAATGCACTCATAAGCTGTGCCGTAATGGAAAACATCATGCTTCTAATTTCATAACCGGAGCCCTCATTGACATCATTGTCTTTGATTAATCGTACAGACTTGGAGCAGTGGGTTGAGAGGGAGAACACGCCATGGTTATGCCGTGCACCCAGATCCATTTATTCTCTGCCGCCGCAGTATCTTGGAAGTCAAAGCTGATTTGCAAAGTTCTCCATGCAGAATTGGCAGGAACTATCTGGACATGGGTCAGACATGGCGCTCCTGCAGGTGACTCCTCATTTAACATTGACATAAAGGAAAATGACTGTTCCCATAATTCCCGCAAAATCGCCACGTCTGCCACGGTGCAGCTCGGGGACGTCTTGATGCATATTTTAGGAGAAGTTCATTAGCATGTGTTGGGCTTCGGTTGTGCGCCTTGACCCGTGTGTCTGCTTCGGGTAACGGGAGCGGCGGGCTGACAGCGTTCTCACACGCCACCTTCAAAAATCAAAGAACATATGGCCGGCCGATCTGTTGGTGCAGCTCGCCACCCGCCAGAGACTCCCACTGAAAGTTATTAGTCGTCAAGGCTGCCATAAATATGACAAACAAATAAGCAGGCATTGACTCTTAGAACGGAGGGAGGTAATGTGTCACTTAAAAGAGTTCTTCTTTAGCACATACTTTTATTCCCTGACAGATTCGGGGGAAGTGAGACTTATTTATTATTTTTAGCGTTGCCAGTGTTTTGCGTCGTGGACTGACGTTTCATTCATAGACATAAAGACGTCGCACTAATTGGAGTAGTTTCATGTGTGGTCCAGGCAGCTGCTGTGCAATCAGTTGAGATTAATGTTGTGATATAACGTAGATGATTTACTTAACTGTAGGATACAAAAGAAAAAACAATAGTTGGGACCATGATTAGTATCTTCAGGTATAACATAAACATTTAATGAAAGTGTTCAATCAGTATTGACAAATGCATTGCAGAGCTGTTTTTAAACACGACTGTTTTTAATGACGACGTAAAGTCGACTTTATTTCAAGAAGACTGTAGTTACTGTGTTTGTTAAATGAAAAGCTCACCTTTAAATATGTCTGTGTCCTGTAACAGTGTTTGTGGGGGATTCCTATAAAATTTTATTTTAGAGCCTTTTCATTCAAATCGTGTAAAATGTGTTTTCTCTGACTGCGGCAGTTTGTAAGTGATGAATATGTTTGATCATGGGTCAACTCTTAAGAGACAGAGGAACAAAAAGACTTCTGTTACTGTGTCTCTATGCACATGTAGATGCATCTGATTTCAGTAGCCATAAAGGCATCTGTGAGAGTAACAGATGTGTTGTTGTTGTTGTTGTTCGTCACATGATGTTTGTCACCTCGATCACAGCGGTGACCTCCTCAGAACTACAGCGATGAGAAACTAGACTGAGGAAACGAGTGCATTTCACCTGGGGAAGGACGCTGCTTTTGTTTGGCTAAGACTGAAAGGAGACTGTAATATCGCTGAAATCCTTCAGGGGCAGAGTATGAGGAGAGACGTGTCGGTAGAAGTAGTGGAATGGAAAGGGGAGCAACAACATCAATGTTCAGAGAAGACGTCAAGAGATGGTTACAGCACAACGACATGACAAGATAGATAAATACAATTTGATTGATAGATACAATTGATCCTTTACAGTGGACATATCGGTATTTATGGTCTCTGATGGGAGGACTGCTGGAACACCTGGTTCCCTGAACAGTAGAAACGTTAATAAGATATGATGAGTCGTCTTTCCCATTATTATTATTACTTTTTTTTAATACATCCCACGCACGTTATGATGGCGGAGAGCCAACGGATGCCTTCAACTCACATTATGTCTGGGCAGATGTGAAACTTGGTTGCGGATATAAAATGCCTTCAGTGTGTTACTGTAACTATACCAGCTACAGTATCACAATAATATAATGCACTCGTAAGACAGCACTGTTTGGGTGACTATAGTTTATTTTGTTACACATTAATAGGTATGTCGCGTATCATGTTACACATAGTAACATGATAATACGCTTCCTCTTCTGGACGTTTGGTGTTGGGGAAGTTCAGAAGTTTTGTCCGGAGAAGCGCCTCTATCCTTCATTGATCCGTTAAACACAAGAGAGAGGAAGTCAATAGACACTCTTTTAATCGTGACAAATTGCAGCTTCTCTTTTTGCCAAGGCTGTTTTTGTGATAAATGTGCCTTGATGGTAACTTAACTCAGGCGCTGTGTCAGCAGAACCGAGACTTTGCAGGGGTTTCGGTTGTCGTTGTTGTTGTTGTTGTTGTTGTTGGGGAAGCTGCAGCATTGGAAGTGTTGCTTTTACAACTTGACAGAAAAAAGAAAGAACATGTTGGACTCCAGAAATGTCGATACAAAAATCAGATGTTTCTATTAGCTCAGTTTATCTGTGTGTTTAATCACCATATGCAAACTGTGAGTCTTAATAGTTTGATCACAGGAGAGTAGCCAGACTAACTCGATAGTTTTGACAGATACAAATATCCAGTCAGGAGAGATGATCGTATCCTGGAGCGCTGAAAGACATGCAGCTACTGGGATGAAAGATGGAATGAAGCAGCCCTTTTGCCCTGAGGCGGCTGTGGAGCACTCAGTACACCGGCGACCGCTCCGGTCCAGGGAGACAGTTCTCCAGCATGTAGTGCCACAGATGATTTTGGAACCTGTGAGTCCTGCTGCTTGCACGGTTTTGAGGCGGCTCTTCTCTCAGTGAGGGACATTTCAGACAGCTGGTCCTTCTGGTCCTCCATAACTCGTACCAAAGACGGTCTCGGCTGGAGTAAGCAGTTACTCACTGTCTCTTACACACAGTTTTAGGGTCAGCCCACTTGTAATATCAGAGATAATTATCTGACGGGCTGCTAACGAACATGGCTAAAACGAGTTGGGTTTGTTGTAGAGAGTGGAGCTGTACACGTTTTGCATAAATGTGACATTTCGCCGTGCCGCGAGCCCGAGTACACTCCCAGACTGAGATAACATATCATATTGAGTAAAATCCAGTGATGATAAATAAATGAGTTTTGTATCCCGGTGAACAAAGGTCGGCCGTCTGTTTCCGAAATGAACTCTTCCCTCCCTGAAGATACGGGATCCGGCTTCGCTGTAGAGACAGAAATGACCAGAGGCAATAAAGCACCACACTGACTCAGCTCTCTCCAGCGTGAAGACATGTGAATCCCCTGCTAACCAGCCTGCGTCTATGATGCAACAGACGGGGCTCCACTGAAAGGTTATGATTGAGAAGGAAATATAAACCTTCACATACTGTAGCTGCCCAGCGTCTGGATTATGGATTTTTCTACCTTTATGTTCGCTGCTGTGAGGAGTCTGACTTATTTCCCACACTCACACTCACACTCACAAACACAAACACAAATAGAAAATAAATAAAAAATAAAATAAAAAAAACAGTGCAAGTTAGAGGAGCTGCTGAGCCAGAAACTCAGATGCCGACTGTATAAATGTACACAACACAGCTTGTGGCAGCCAAACGTCCAGCGGTGGTGGTTGGGGGTGGTGGTGGTGGGGGTGCTTTACCTGCCTATCCACCAAGATGTGCAGTGCTAACTCAGGTCATGTCCCCCCCCCACTGCTTTAGCTAGGCCAAAGAAAAGATTGTCTGTAAGGTTGAATTTCCAAACCCTGTCGGTGTGTGTGTGTCGGTGTGTGTGTGTTGGTACATTTTGCTGAAGGTGGTGTTGGTGTTGGTCGACGAGCTTCGATGTCCATTGAGTTGAATCACAGATTCCCTGCCATCGTGCAGAATCCAGGAGTATCATAGCATCATATAGGGAACCGGCTCTCTTTAAAAAGCCAATATTAAATGTCTTTCTTATCCCTGATGCAATATAAACCGAGAGTCCCTTAAATTACGGCATTGAATGCATCAGATGCTTGTATACTTTGTGAGGCAGAGGAGAGATTTAAGGCCCCTTAAATATCGTACATTAAAGTCAGTCTTTGGTAAAATCCCTAAAGGATAAATTGATGAGATTCAATGTCGTTTAGCGTTTGTACGTTTTAATCAACCTGGTGTCATGAATGCAGATTTTTTTTGGGCTCCTTTTCGGCATTTGTGACCTTCATCAATCAGTTGCATCGCTACAATCTATGAGATAACAATTGACGCACAGCCAGTTTGCCTCTTTAATCACGGATGAACAGTTTTCCCCCATTACAGCTGTTGTCTTCTTCTAATTACCCCGGGTCTAATAAGTGCATTCGCTTGCCGTGACAGACATATATCCCAAACTATTATGGCTGTCATTATCCGGCTGCAGCATTTTTCAGCCATCGTCTTTCCCATTTTTGCTTAATTAGACATTGCTAAATGTTAACGGAGAAAGCAAATCAGCCCGCGTTTAGATTTACACCGAGGCTGAGCAGATGGCAATAAATTAGATATGAGAGAGAGAGAGAGAGAGAGAGAGAGAGAGAGAGAGAATGAATGGGCAGTGTTCCATTCCAATTTAATGGTGGAAGTGGGAACCTGCTATGTTCACTTCTGTGGTATTTTGGTATTTCAGTCCTTATTCTAATTAACAGGTACGGAGCTGGTATTGTAAGAATGTTCCCCTCTTCCCAGCCGAGGGGCGTGGCCTTTGTTTATACAAAGAGGCAGCAGTATTATTCGTGGCAGCTTCAATATCGCGACTTTCATATTGATCAAAAGGTTTTCACTCGCCGTCTGTCTTCACACCGACTGTAGCCTCTGTTCTGACGTTGATGCGGTGAACAGAAAGTGATCGTTTCCCACCAGCTGATAAAAACATCTCCTGAGGCTGGTGAAGTAAAGAAATGATTCCCCCCCCCCCACAGTAAATATTAACAGTAAACAGTAAACAAATCCAGATATATGGAAAAGTAGCATCTGACTCCTTCAGTTCAGTGTTTGAGATTCATGAGGCCAGTTTACATTGTCACAAACTGTGGTGGCTGAAGGGAAGATGGAAACCCAAACAGTGACTGTACAATGTTTGTGTACAGTATGGATGCATAGATTTATTATTAACATTTGCCTCGTTTGACGCTGTTATTGTTTAATACTGATGGATACATGAGGACGACTCTGTTAACGCACCCTTTCACACCGATTTGTCGCGAGTGTTTAACGTTGCCATCGCGTCCCAGATACAACCACATTAGACTCTTTTCTCCAAAGAAGATTCATCACCATGCTTTCTCTATTACCACACTCATCTAAATGCAAATTTCAACTGTCCCGCTCTGCGGCGGGGTGATGCTCCTGGCACAGCATGTACACTAGAAGTGAGACGTGTTGCCACCCCCCCCCCATACCCCCCGCCCGCCCCCTCCCCTTTTTATTCTGCCTCTGTTACATAGAAATATAATCACGGCTGACGACTCCTTATCATGTTGACATACAGTGAAAGAGAGGACGTCAGCAACCGGACAGAAATAAAGCCTTCTGGTTAAATTATGACACCGTCTGCATCGACGGAGGTAGAAAAGTCAGCTATGGATAAAATTGTGACGAATCATTAGTCTTAGAGGGAAGAATCAGATAGTGGAGTTATGTGTGTGTGGGTGCATATGTAACCCAGATCTAAATGTTTTATATATATATATATATATATATATATATATATATATATATATGCATTTTCAGCATCATTTTTAAAAAAATAAAAGCTTAAACTTTGCAGAGTTGAGTCGCTGCTGAAGTTGTCAGCCCAGTTACTTTCACTGCTAACGGAGAGGAGAAATACACCTTACACACAGTGTGATGCCACAGCTACCTGCTGGAGGCGCCGATATGGTTTCGTGGCAGTGAAAGGCGTCGTCATTATTGCCTTCCTTCGTGCACCTGCCGTCAATTTTCTCTGCATGGATATAGTCCTAAGTGACACCTGGGGAGTCGCCTTCTCCTGTCTCTGCTCTTCCTCAGGACTGGAAAATCGTCCATATCGCAGTAGCTACATCTGACTGTACTCGTGTAACTTCAAACGCACGTGTCGGTGGTCTGATACCAATAATCTTCCTCTGCATGTTGTTATGATTTCATTGTGGTCAGAGATGCTGCTGCGGCTTTGTTATCGTCTGTTGATTTGAAGAGTGAAGGCTGTGGAAGAGCTGTGCCCACATCATTTCTATAAAAGGAAGCATCTGTCAAAACTGAACACGTCTGCCTCCCGCGAAGAAATTCAATTAGAGAGCAACATCCCTCCTTTTTGTTGGAAAAAAAAATGAGTTTTTCAATTTATTTCCCTAAAACCTGTGGCAGCTTATTTTCCTCAAACATTCTCTATTCCCTTTACCTCCCCACAAAACTAATAGAACTGCTTTTAGTGTTGTTTTCCAGTTATTTGTACTGTTCTCTGAAAAACAAAACCAAACAAAAACACTAGTTACACAGTTGGGGTAATGGTGGGGACTTTTTTTTTATTTACGATGCCTTTCGGTTTTGCTTAAGAGCATTTGAATTGTACAGTCTTGAAAAACAACTTGACATTTTCCGTTACAGGACAGAGACTCTGTGGTTACTGCCGGTGCTGGGAGAGGTACTTGATAAGGCTGAGTGCAGGAAGGCTCTCTCAGCTAAAGCTAATTACACATTTTACAGTCCCTGCTGACAAACTGTTTTCTCTCTGTATTGTTGGAACGTAAAAGTGTATTTATGGTACATTTAACATTTTGACATTTAGTTGCCACCTAGAGCAGCATAGAAATAAGAGCTGAAACAGAGGAAACACTGATCAGAGATGTACGGCAACAAAACCAAATGCACTGTTAGATACTTCATATACCATTGCTGCTATTAGAGTTGTCAGACTACAAGGATATAGGGAGGAGCATGGCTGACTCGAGGATATGGAGGTTATATAGTTGCAGGTGAGCCAGGGTTTAAATTGAATTCTCTTGAAAACACAATTTCAATAGATTGTACTTTTTTCCCCCATTTTGCTCCCACAATAAGTGTGTACCATGCCTGAGGGGAAATGGTAATTACATGAAGCCAAAGCCTTCACGAGTTTATTCAGAGGTAGAAACGCAGTAGTGTTGTACTCAGTGCGATGTTATTGATAAAGGTCCTAAATATATTTGTTTAAATTCTAAAATTACAAAAAAATAAATGACTGGGAGTTCATGATGCAATGTAATATTCTTTTCAAAATATTACTAAAACATCACATGAGAGAAATCTCTCTCAGCATTTCAGCACGCTCTGCCTCTGTCCATGGTGCTGATTTTTCTTTCAAGTGCTGCTGGTTTCACTGATTGAATTTACAAAACTTTTTTGGTTTCACTGCTTTCAAATGGCTACGTATGACATAATAAAGCACAGGGACATTTATCACTGCTTTCGAATACACACAATACGATGCACACACATCACACTGATACGAACACTACCATGAAAGATCTGCTGTATCCCATCGATTAATTATTAATTACCAGTGAAAACTTATTTGTTTATTTTTTTTACTGTACTGAATTCATTCTTCATATAAGCTATAGTTGTATATCCATACTGAGCCTTTCTCACGAAAGAGAAATTAGTACATACAAACTTTTTAATCATCTCTGATCATTATGTTTGAGAGCATATCTGCAGAAGTCCATTAGGCATTTCGAATAAATGATGTGAAATTTTTAACTCAGGAAGGTCTGCTGAATTATTTAATGCTTCCAATGGATTCAGTAGTCCATTGGAAGCATTGGACTACTGGGTGGACATCAGGCAGAGCATAAGGAGTTGACAGTTACTTCGCTGGAGGAAGTTCTCCTTCACTGCGACTGAGACAACAGAATCTGCTGAATATGTTTAAGCAGTATTGATGTTGTGCCTCCACAAATAGGTCATTGTAAAGTCATGATTGGATAAACGGTTATTATGTCTTTATGTGCCGGTGTTTTCACAGTCAGGATAAGCCAACTCCACAGGTATTGTTATTGTTGGACCACATCTGTTGTCGCAGCGACACACAGTATCTGCAGGGAGTCCACTCCAATCCTCGCACTGGCAGGAGCACATTAATATGATAATTTACTATACAGAGCTGTCAATTAGTGTGTATGGAGGTTCACTGTGTGTCTTGATTAGTGCGTGACAGGAGGCTGAAATATTGAGTGCAGTTTTGGTCAGAGGTTTAATATTTTCACTGCTGGAACTTTGTGGACAACAAAGTTTAAAGTTGTTTGTAAACGACAGTGATGGAGGAGGAGGCAGTGTTTGTATCAGTGTTTCTGTGGGCTTCTCAGTGTTTCTGTTTTTGTACGTCACGACCCCCAATATCAAATTCAGGCTATAGCGCCATATTACATTTGAATAAAATCTGTAAAAGCCATTAGTGTCCTGTTGAGCTCTGGAATCTGTTGCTGGCATTAATTAGCAGTTGATAAAAGTATGCTTTAAAAAAAGCAGTTAAAAATTAAATGTACTGTATAGTGTGCGAGTTTAATAGGCAGTTTTGTTGACATTTTCATTGCAGCTGTAGCTAATGACACATTTGGATGATTACGTTATAAAAATGCCAGTGTCAGCCAAAAATATGCAAGTTGGCTGAACTTACTTGTGAAATGGAGAATTAAATGCATTTTCTCCACCTTAAATTTTCATAGATTTTCAATATATATTATATTATATTATATGTGTGCAGGTTGCATCACAGGTAGTTAAACTGATGCCCCGTTGAATCTGTAAATCGATATGACTCCGAGCTTAAAGTTCAAGAATGTCAGCACAACAATTTTTTTTGGTTTCAGAGGTATCAAATGAAATCATGTGAAGACCCGACCTGTGCGTTATGTCAGACATGTTATGTTAGTGTGAGCGTGTTATCTCTCACATACAGTACATTTAAAAAAAAAAAAAAAAAAGTGCCAAGAGTGCCATTATCGTCTTATTTAACACGTCGGCACACGGGAATGAGGTCATTTCACACCCACATGTGAGCATCATTAACCGAATCTCACACCAGCTCTCACACCAGATTACATGGCGAAAAGGAAACAGCAGTTTGCTTCTTTATTATAACTGTGCTATAGATGTTGGTTCGAGCTTCCTCCTGATGCTGTTGATGGCCAGGAGGATTGCATGAGGAATCATATACGCATCCTCGCTGGGACTTGTTGTTTTCACTTTAAGTGCAGTGTCCATTGTGCGTCGGCTGTGACGCTCGTTTCTTTACCATATTGTTTCAGCTGCCTGCTCCTGTCTATCAACCTCACATCGCCTCTGAAGAGCCTCTTTATTCTCTCAAAGACATGCACAGAGAGAAAAAAAAAGCACAGTTTGAACGCTGTGCGTCAATGTGCTTTTGAGAGTCCTCCTCTACAGACCTTGATAATGTGTCAACCCTACTCGTGTACTCGTGTTTTATCCTTTGGTGGGAAAATGTTACAGGTGTTTTGTTTTATCTGGGTTAAGAACCATTTGACAAACAAAACACTCTTGGTTTTTTTTTTTTACGTGCAAGTATAAACAAGAACATCAGACCTGTAGTATAATGAGGTGTCGTGATTTTCCTTTCTAACCGTTATGTCCTTGAAACAAAACCTCCCAACGAAGCGCTCTGGACCCAATTTCATTAAAAGATTTTGCCAAGTCAGTGAACCTAGAATGATGCACTTGAACCCTCCCCTCTGCGTTCATGCGAGTGGGGGGTTTGAGCGAATCGACCTCAGAGTGGCCTCCAGTCAACCTCAACTCCTCCTCAACTGGCTCTGTTGTAGCCTCGCTTCAAATGGCTGCGTCTTTCTCTCCTACATGTTGTCCATTTTCTGCTCAGCTGTGCTGCACACACACAAAAAAACTAGAAAGACAAAGACCAAAAAAAAAAAGTGCATGGTGCTATGGGTTATTAGGCACAGAGTCACATGAAGCTTAGCCTCATTATCACAGCAAAGATAAACTCAAAAAGCATTAGGGTAGAAACTCACTGATGTATAGCTATAATCATCACATTGGTTATGCAAATGAATGTCTGCCCCCCCACCCCCCACAGTGTGTATGTGTGTATGTGTCAACCTAATGGCCATGCCATCAACGTTTGCCTGCGTATGTATTTGTTGGTGATGTCATGTGGAGTATGACAAGGTGGTGGGCTTAGGAGGTCGGACTGTCGACATCTCCTCAAACGTTTTCCATAGACTTCTCACAGTGTTCAAAACTCAGCAGCCCGTTCTCCTTACCTCAGGCTAATGGGCCATTACACACACCGCACGTGCCGCAAATGATAATCATCGTCTCGTTAATTAATGCAGATTAAACAATGGCAAGCCGAAGTGAATTGTGTTTAGGAGTTTGCCTGAGGCAGAACTTGGTGACCACAGTGTGTGTGATGAAAATGATACGCCTCATGGAATATCATCTCCCTCCCCTTTAGCAGTTGGCACTGTGAGTTATTGATGTTTGCAGCTACGCATTAGGTGCTTCCTGTTGATGCTGCTCGCCGTGCTGGCAGAAAGAGCCCACGTTTACCAGCGATGCCTTTAGTGCAAATAGGACCCAAGTCACTTTCAGAGTCGGACACTGAGGTGAACGTTCAGTGGGATTATATCTTTAAAACGGTTGTGACCTCATTTGTTTGCCACTTCCTCTCTCTCTCTATATATATATATATATATATATATGTGTGTGTGTCACACTTGAGTCTCCTCGCTCAGTGTAACTCTCTGGCTATAAATCTGCTTCCGCCGTGTGAGTGACAACAGATTTTTAGAAGTAAATCCGACGCCTCCTGCTGGACTTTATTTATCGTCTGATAAATAAAGCCCTCTGACAGTATTTCATCTCGGATCACAGACATCGCTCTCCGTCCCTCAGATTCGTTGTCAGTCTGCCCAGCCCCCATCTCAAATCACTGATAATCAAATGGCGCCTCAGCTTATGACCTCACAGGCGTCCAGATAGCGACTCGGGCGTTTTTACCACTTAATTAATGTGACACAAGCCGCATTCCCAGACGCTTTAATCAAAGCTGTATCGAAGGTTTGACGGCCTCTTTATTTCACTGGAGAAAAGCAGTCCTGCACACAGCGTAACTTAAACAGTCCACAATGAATGTAAGCAAAGCCGGGGCACAGTCTGTGTAGGTGCTGACCTTTAACTGGCACTCAGCCCCAGTATGTTGTGATTGGGAAAATTAATTTCCCTCGTATATCGATTTAATATTTGAGAATTTCGAAGGGGCTATTTTGCCACAGAGGACTCATCAGCATTCCAAATCGAGCATCACAGTTCAACATTATTAGCCTGAAGCAGTGCGGGTATAATCAGTCAGCCAGGTAATATTAAAAGGTGGGTTCTCTCAGGCTCTCAAGTGACATAACTGCCTTAATCAAACAGTTATCACGCAATAGGCCAGAGGGGGAGCGAATAATGAGAAAGCAATATCCTAGATTAAGAATTAGTCTTTTCTGTAATGGCTCTTTCACAGTGGGTCAATGGTGCATTATGGGGTAGCATACAAATTTGGGGTGAATAAGATTTGGGGTTTCATGACTCTCCATTTGTCCCAAACACCAGGTGGAAAAGTAAAGGAGAAGTTAATGTTTTGCCTGCTTTTTGTCTGATGATACGTCTGCACCGCTTCGTTTCCTGTGTTAAAAGCTCCAATAGTCATTGCCTCTATGTGTGTGATTGTGTGTGTGTGTGTGTTGCATTAAGAAGTGGGACCCACTAGCAAAAACAACTCCCCCCCCCAGAAACTATTTCTGACACGTATAACAATAGGACCTCAGTATTTCACAGTCAAAACATTGAGTGCAGAATTTGAGATAGCAACAAAAGGAAGAAGAATAAAAGTCGGCTGCGCAGAGGAAGCACTTCCCTGTTTCGAAAGAACAACCACAACGTTTGTGTTTCAGTTAGTATGGAACGTCTTTGGTCTGCGTGGCAACGATTCTGCTCCTTTAAGTCTCTCAGAGAAGAAATGTCCCACTCACCCGCGTTAGATTTCTACTTTATTCTTTGCAAGATGCATTGAAATATTGAATAGATGGAATCTGATGCTGACAGCGACAATGAAAGGCGCATGAATGACTTCACATTCTGCGTTTTCTTTTTCTTTTTTTTCCCCCCTCCTCTGCATTATTTAGCTCCAGTTAGCAAGTAAACGTTGAAGAGCTCTCGCTGTCTATTTAAACTGGAGCCGGTTGAAATCGGGAAAGTGAAGTAGTTTGTCTATAATTGTGGGAGCTGAAGTGTATATAACAAACATCTCCGAAGCTGAGATGATGATCTGTACATTCCCGGATCATCTAGTCAGGTTCCATAAGCGCTGCTTTTAAAATGTGAGACATCACCTGTCTGATTTGACAACACTGTCTTCAAGCCTCAAATGACGATTTCCCCAGTGTAGCTGTTCATGCTCATATGATGAGACGGGAGCTCGTCTATATGCCTTTGAAAGCACGTAACATGTCTTTGTTTCTTCTTTTTTTCTTACGCTTTTCATGTTTTCACGTGTTCTCGTTTTGCATTTACACGTTGCTGTGTGTAGACCGTCATCCACCATCCATCCAACTGTAGTGTCTTTTAGGTGTTTTCCTTTTGCTCTAAAACAAATCAGTTCTAGTTCAGATGATTTCTAAACACAATATGAGAAATATGACTGCGGAGACAATCCGAGGTAAATCTGTTGGAGGTTTAGCATGCATAAGGATGAGAGGGCACATTGTTATGTAGCGCTACACCATTAAGTGAAAGGCCCCCGAAGTCATCAGCAAAACTCAAGTCACAGCTGTCAAATTAAGAATCCGAGCCCTGTGGGGTTTTGTCTTGAATTTGCTTCCTCTGACTCATTGTTCTGCTTCGATGAAGAAAAGTGAAACAGCCTGCAGAGATTAAAGAAGAACAATGGGCTCTCCCGTGAGTGTTTGCCCATTTCTTACATACCTAGCACTGAGAAAAACCAACAGTTTAGTTGTGCGACTTCAACATCCAGCCTTCATACCAGGCAGTAACTCGTGCAGGAAGTCTGTGCACAAATATCTGTGCAAACAGACGGAGCGCTCGATGAATAAAGTCAAAACATAAAAGCAGCCATTCAACATGTAGACGATTTAACAGAGAAATTAGTTTAAGGCGACTTTTTCCGACATGGATTTCCAGAATTTGAGTTTTCCTAAAATCTAGTTTTCAACCACAGATGAAGAGCGGAGGCTGATGGGATGATGTGGAGATAAAGGTTGTAAACCTGAGGCCACTGCAGTGATTACACAGGCTTGTTGCTGGTATGTACAGTTCCAGATCTTCTACCTGGGTGCCCCATCAAGAATTAATCTTTGACCCAGGCAAAGGGGTTGATGACGCTTCACTACTGTGGATAATTTTAGATTCGGGGCACAAAAAGCTGTGCAGCACCTGTGCAGCCACCACCACCTCTGTGGTGCATAATTTATTTGTGTTACTTTTATGCCAACTGATTTAAGCCCTGAACCTATAAGCTATACGTTTTTTTTTATCCAACCTTTGGGAGACATCACCAGTGTGACACCATCGACTGATTTGCAGCACCTTTTTTGAATCGTCTTTTTGGTTCTGTTTGGTTTCATGTTGCCGCTTTCAGTGTAGTTGTTTCAGTGTGAGTCAGACTGTTTGATGCTGTTGCCACATTTTCGTCTGTCTGTTGCATTGACCAAAGCGTTGGATTGTCGGAGTCCAGACTCTGTTCCAATCCTCTGCTTTTCAAATACCGTTCTTGCCTTTTTCGGTTTCTTTGAAGTGAGCTATAAAACATATTTCTACCGCTCTATAGTCCGACTGGGTGGTTGTAATTCCCTTTTGTGAAGATTTTGTGTGAGGCGTCCATTGCTGGGACTTGGCTCACTTCTAGGTGAGAAAGATACACAATAGTTACAGGAAAAATGTAACTAAGAACCAACAAAGACAAGGGTGTTTCCCTTTAGAGAGGAATTCAAATACTTAAAATACCTGTCACTTTTCGGAAAGACTGAATTGACTTTGGCATAATTTTTTTATTTTAAAAAAAGAAAATTTAATGTGAATGTTCAGTTCAGAATATTATTTACCTTTTTTTTAATCAGCGAAGCCTCGATGTTATTGTAATTAATTGATAAACTTTTGCGTCTGTCAGCTGTTTTGAAGTTCATATCTGAATTAATGAATTGTTTATCTGAGTCTTCAAATGGTAAAATAATTCAAATGTATTCATTACCATAACAGAAAAAAAGCATGTTTTGAAGTTATTATTCTTGATGAATTCCTGTGACTTATTTGATTTTGTGGTGTAGATTCGCCAAAGTCTGCAACGTTTGACATTAACAATTAAAAAGACACCCGGCTCTTGTTACGTCTTTAATCTCAGTCAGGACTGTCTATACAAACACAAACCATTAACCCCACGGGATCTGCAACCCCTCTCCTCACACCTCGTCCTATTCATCACAACGCTTGCACACACTGAGGAAAGCACCATCACACCGACCTTGAGGAAGTCTCGCCCATGAGAAGACTCACCCAGGCCAAGATCTAGAGTCTGTCAGGATGATTTCTTATTCTATTTAATCGAAGAAGTGCAATGCTTTATCACTCCCCAGGTTCATGGTTTATATAAAGCGTAAGGGCCAACGCCTGTTGGAGGTGGCGAGCCGTTAAGTCAGAAACCCCGAACACAAAACAGATGTCCTTAAGAGTCACAGTGATTTAGATGTGAGGGAGAGTGAGTGGGTAATTTTATGTTAAATGGGCACTCTTCTGAATAGTAAGCAAAGAAATAGATGACAACGTCCCGCTATCTCCTCAATGACATTCCCACTGAGGCATTTGTTGGAAGATAAGCATGAATGAATACCGCGCGAAGTGTTTCTTTGTCCTCTCATCGAACGCCACCGTTCAGAGTTTGATTCTGTTGCTCCATAAAAAGTTTTTAATGCGAGTAACAGATTTTCACTTTCTAGGGAATGACAGTCGTTGCATTACTATTTATCAGGTTATTACAAATTAGTCCCTTTTCATATGCTTTATTTGAGGTTTGCAGTGGTTTTGGTCGTTATTGTTAAAATGAAGTGAATTCTAAGAAACATTGTCCAGTTTTATTCAACAGAAATCAA
This sequence comes from Trinectes maculatus, assembly GCA_016785345.1. Classification (NCBI taxonomy): domain Eukaryota; kingdom Metazoa; phylum Chordata; class Actinopteri; order Pleuronectiformes; family Achiridae; genus Trinectes; species Trinectes maculatus. The sequence goes on along the minus strand of JAFBJQ010000726.1, from coordinate 144,085 downwards.
AAATCCAATCAAAAATAGACTTTAATATGACGACAGCGCATGTGGCCAGTGGGTGACATGACTGGCAATCGAACGCGAATACAGACTCGGATCTTGATAGTAATAAAAATGAGGCGGATATTTCCTGAGCAAGTGCAGCTGAGTTCTGTGGTTAGCTGCCATCCCTCCCATATCAAAAGATTGCCTGCTGTTGTGCCAGCTCAGCCTGTGTTCTACTCTAGTAAGTTATGATGTAATTTTCCTCTCTGCCGAGATAACGATAAGAGCAGATACCAGGAGGAGCGGCTTCGCTGGGTAAATATTTCAAATTAAACTTTAGCACCAATACACAAGCTGTTCTGTGCACACAGACATGGAATTACACATCACATGTTGTTAATCATAGCGAGCAGTTTCCCTATGTTTATATACTTTTTGTTTTGTCGGCAGTTCTGTTTTTATGGAATAGCTCATCTGCAAGGCAGAAATGATGTGCGATTTTGGATCAAGATGCTGATGGCATTACTCAGTGGGATGGGATATACACTATATCATTTGTAAACATTTATCCTGCACTGGTTGCATTTAAACTAGTCGATATGCCACGCAGCGCAGCCTGCTCGAGTGTGTTAAGCAAAATGTGAAATGTTATGCGATGTGAGCGGTACGTCGGAGGACGGCGGCGTCTGGTGCACTGGGAAACGATGTGATTTAAGAGCACATTTTCTTTTAATGAAATGAAGATGGGTTTTGACGTGGATGAATAAAAGTGAAAATTTCATATGGCACAGAGTGGAAGATGGAATTAATTGCAGAGGAAAAGGGAAACTGCTCTAGAAAGGTGACACAACATGGCTTCAGTTTCGATGGTTGAGAGTAGAGGGAACCTTTTACTGGTTTGAAATTTACATCCGCAAAAAAAATTTGCCACAAAATGTCAATTTAGTAGTGAGAGATATCAATAGTTATTAGCAGCCATTCATTTGAACCCGAATCCCAGTCCCATATTAATAGTACTGTATCCTTTTTGTCATCTTAAACCTCAAACATCCATTAATCCCACAAACCAATTATCTTTTCCAAAAAAAAGAAGGAAAAAAAATCACGTTAATGGTCTTGGAGTCCCCCGCAAGATCTAATCAATTCATCAAAATGGAGTATTCCATATCTATTTCGACCTCTCACGTTCCTGTTGTAGTGCTCCAGTGCTGCTCAGACCCTATAATGAAAGGCCCCCTAGCACCCTCTCAAGAAATCATTACAATCTCCCTCTACCTCTAGGGTCAGTAAACTAATAGTCATTCACCTGTGTGACAGAAAATCTTTCCCAGTTTGCCATTGGGCACTGGTGAGGTTGTGTTTAAGGTTATAGAGTCGAGTCGAGACAGCGGTGACTGTTTATTGTTTGGATGGACCGTGATGATTAAATGTGCGTCTCATCAAAAACGCGGATTATGTGTATAACCTGCTAATTGGCTGTCATTGCGGGGTTGGTAAGCAGTGCAAACCTGTTATTAAGTGTTTGCATATTATATAGAGACGCAAAAAAGAATAAGTATGTAAATAGTAGATTAAACACGCTGGCAAGGAAACGCCATCGTTATCTTGCACTTCCTCCTGCGCATGGCTTCGAGTCATTTTTGTTTTTATGACCACAACCATTCCTGTCTGCCGGAATCTGTGGTGGATTTCTCAACGTATTCGAAGGTGCAAAGACCCAAAGGTCACTTAATAATAAAGAACAGACCTCGCTTCGGAGTTTCCCCGAAAATATGGTTGTAAATGGAAATCGTCGGTTTTCGAAAAAGAAAAAAACAGCTTAATAGTTAGTATGACATTTCATATACGTATTAAAGAAGCCATCCTCGATATACAATAGTGTCTTCCGACTCATATTTCCACCGCTCTTCCAAACAGCACACATTTACCACAGGGAAGGTTATATTTGTTGTGCTTTCCAGAAAAGCTCCGGCACCAGTCGGCAGCAGAAACTGTGAGGTTTAATCTCGGCAGGGTATTTCTGCCACTGGGAGGAAGAAACACGTGTCCAAAAAACTGACAAAGGAACAGAGACAAAACTATATAAATAATTGCTAAGTGGAGTGAGGGGGAGTTGCCCATCATTCAGAGCAAAAGCCTGTGCAATATCTCCCGGAGACTGAGAGTCATCCATCACTGTAAGACTTTAATTTGAGATGTTTAGGACTGGCTGATGATTGTCTGAGAGCTGGGAGAACCTTGACGTAGAGGTCTGCAAAGGTCTTCGCTTGGTGGGAGAAACCAGAAATGACGCACATGCATACACGTACATAGAGCTTTAACTGAAATTGGCCATGAAAAGAACACAGACAAAAAGACAAGGCATTTAAAATGTTATTACATACTATGGTTCAGCAAAGTTGTACATAGGCAGAAATAGTTGAATTCACACACACACACACACACACACACACACATTCACAGACGTGCACAAGGACACACCTCGTTTAGAGTGGAATGATGTCGAAATGAGTCCACTGAGTGAAGGAGGAGATTGAAGAGCCGCAGGTAAAGAGAGTCTGGAGACTCCAAATAATCTTGCGTATTGATTCTGTTTAAGCCCAGGGCTCTTGATGGACACTTAGTTCCAAATGCGATGATAGGTGGTGCAGCTCTTTGACTGATTACTGGAGTTCTGTTTACGGTAAAGAATACAGACCTTCCATATATAACAGTTCATCCTGCTCAGACACTGCGGCAGCACTTGGTGATATAATGACCAGGCAAGTCGACGAGTGAGCTCATTTAGCTGCAGATAAAAAAAAATTAAAAATAATTTAAAAAATAAAGGTAAAGTCATATGTTGGACTTCTTGTTGGAGATTTATCTAGGTTAAGCTTTGAAGTCAAACATTGTTTTTGACATGTAGCAGAAAACCAGTCTAATTCTTTGGCACAATGTGTCTTGGGATGAATTAATCCTAAAAAAATGAATCAAACATGATGGCAGAGTTGCATAATATGCCTGCACACACTCACAGCATATTACTGGCTAAGAAGGATCGAGGCATGATTAGATCTGTGTCGATCTGATGTCCGGCTTACAGGGACAGGAAGCAGCAACTGAGCAACTGTCAACAAACTTCTGTCAGATACTTTGTTTGCATGAATAAAGTTGTGTGTGTTTTGGTTGAATTGGTAACAGCGTTTTCCACCACCTCACTCAGTCAGTGGATAAGTGGGTTTTTGTTAGTACATGGCAGCACTATCACTGTCATCACATTATATCCACCACAGATGGATTCCATGTCGCTTCATTTATTAGCTCTAATGTAGTTGTAATACCTGACTGGTCGGTGGCTTCATTCCCTGAATGCTCATTCTCTCTCTGCACAATGGCCTCTGTTTACTTAAGAGCGTCCGGCTCCTCGTTCCCTCTGGACGTCGACTCCTTGCAGCGTCATTATCGTTTATTATTTCTAAGCAGGTGTTTTCCAGCCAAATGCCGATAAGAGCAGTCGGTGCCTCTGGCACCAAGGAGAGGAGTCAAATGAGATGTGCGTAACCCAGGTGAAGGTGAGAGCGGGGTTGTTTTTTTTTTTTTTAATCTCATCTGTAAGTGAAGATGGACTTGACATTGAAAGAAGGTGCTCGCATTCACAAGGCATCCAGACTGAGTACTGAGTAATCTGCAGTATGCCTGTATCATTACATTACTACCACTACTACTACAACTACTACTTATAATAATAATAATAATAATGATAATAATGATACATAGTAATGATAATACTGACAATAATAACGATAATGATAACAACAACAATATTAATACGATTAATACTATTATCAATATTAATATTAATAATAATAACAACAATAATAATAATAATATGTACTTGAATCATGCAAGATATGCTAATTTGTTGTTGTAACAACGTGCAGCGGGCCTGCCGATGTAACGATGCAATCATGTGTGTGTACAAGTTCACAGCAGATGTAGTTTAGCATGGCTCACGGGTACATTTCTATATTTTGTGCTCTTACTTTTCCTTTTTGGCTCATTTGAATCAGCATCGGCTGCGGCAGGAAGGTGGTTGCAGGTCGCAGCTGTGAGCAAATCAGATTGCTGTCAGTCCTCTTTGATATCCTCTCTCAGATTGTTCCCTCTAATCCCACTCCACACCACAAGAACCATCTCACCCACTAATACAATCTCCAATACACGCTGTGTACAAACACAAGGAATCGCCTGGAGCCTGGAGCCTGAGCCATCAGACCCTGTGTGCCCCAAGTCTCGCCTGGAAACACTGTTTTAATAGCACTGTGTAAACAGACACTACACTTTCTGTTACACTGAAACGGAACGCGTTCTGCTGCGTTGTTTCCATGTGGAGTAGAGTGCTTTTTAATCTATTTCCATTTTCATTATAGTTCAGGAAGTGGAAATGTTCTTCTTCCCACATAGCTTCGATCACTCGGAATGCCACGTTGTGATGATCACTGTTGAACTCCGAGTTGAAAACCTCGCAGATGAACTGAAATAACTCCGACCCACAAACAGGGTCTGGACAGTCAGAGCCAAGTGTCTCTGGACATGTGGACCAACATGCCGGTCTTGGACACTCGCCGAATTCCCAGTTCAACACATGACACAGGACAGACAGAAAGACATGCGACACTCAGACGGAAGCGGCCGCCTTGTTCCACAGTGCTGCTTTAGTTCAGACATCGAGGACACATCTCGATCACACTGGACCGGTTGTGAGAAAGAAATGTCAGTGCCAGTAGAATAACTGAATTCTGTTTTTGTCAGCGATGAATACTAGTAGCTGAAAAGCAGCTGGCAGCTCAGTTGCTGGGAATGTGTTTGGTATCCGTGAAGATGAACAGCAGAGTGAATGGAGGAAGAACACCACACTTACCTTCAGTGGGACACTTGAGAGCAGAGCCGGTGTAATCCAAAGAGTCGCCGGATCAAACTGTGCTCCCACCTCTATGCCAAAAGGAAGAAGGAGACTCTCTCTCCTTTGTTGCTGTTACTCCTCTTTTAATTCCCTCTCTCACCCTGCTCTCCTCTGTGGCGCCTCGCTCTCATTATCCCGATGTGCAGTGTGCGGTTTGAGCCCACGCCGAAACGGGAAGCAGATGCCTGTCGGCGTCTGAGCTGAGCGAGGTGCCGAGACAACAGCTTCTGAATAGCTGGAGCAGTACGCAGCAAAGTGGAGCGCGTCCGAGTGGTAACGGAACGACGAGGGAGAGAGGGAGAGAGAGAGAGAGGGAGAGAGAGAGAGAGAGAGAGAGGGATGGCACGCGAGTAACTGAGTGGTGAAGTGAGAGAAGAGAAGCTGGTGTGTGTGTGTGTGTGTGTGTGCATTGGAGGGTGAGTGAGTAAGTGAGAGGAAGTGTGTGTGAGGGAGAGAGAGAGGGGGTGGTTGGGTGGGTGAGAGAATGTGAGACGGGTTGTAAGCGCTGCAGGCGACTGTGGCAAACGACAGCCGTGATTGCATTAACGTAGAGAGAGAGAGGGAGAGAGAGAGAGAGAGAGAGGGAGAGAGAGAGAGAGAGAGAGGGAGAGAGAGAGAGAGAGAGAGGGAGAGAGAGAGAGAGAGAGAGGGAGAGAGAGAGAGAGAGAGAGGGAGAGAGAGAGAGAGAGAGAGGGAGAGAGAGAGAGAGAGAGAGGGAGAGAGAGAGAGAGAGAGAGGGAGAGAGAGAGAGAGAGAGAGGGAGAGAGAGAGAGAGAGA
>JAFBJQ010000726.1:109627-135802 GCA_016785345.1 Trinectes maculatus | reverse complement strand
TTGACTGATAACAGCTAAAGAGCTCAGTCGCAAAAGCTGGTGTATTTGTTTGTATTTTAACATCTGCTCCTAATGTGCTCACAAATCCTAAGGTTAAAGTGTCTCTACATCTAAACATTACGTAAAAGCACAGACTGAACATGTAGTGCTAACATACAAATATTTGCCCTTGGACAGATGCAAACAGTCACAAAACAGGCTTAGCTAAAACAAAAAATTATTTTTACATGGCCGCACTTGCAGATTTTGTGTGTGCCGTCTCCTTTATGACAGTTCCATACATGATCCATGTACATCGCCTGACTGTGCATACAGAGTATTCCTTTACATTGCAAGCTGGTTTTTCAATGTTTGTAACTTTGGTTTTAGTTCACTGTGGCCCAACTCAAGAAGTACCTGCTGGATGAATTGGAATGTGAGATTGAGATGCAGCGCGTATGTGAGTCCAAATAGAATGCACATAGCTTTTGGCAGGTCTTTGATGTCATCTATGACAACTTCTCCCTCAATGACGATCTTCAGTGAGGCAGGACTTAGATGCACAGAGGATGACGTTGCATCACCTTCCCTCTCAACAAGGAGGATCCCCAAGTCCATGTGGCGGAATGAGTCATCATCATCAGAGTCCTTAATAAACAAACATAAGAGCACAATCAGGGCATTTCACATAAAATAACCATCAATAACTTTAATCATTGTAGCCTAGTCAGAGAGGAAGACACAAGAGGATGAGTGTTTGGTTATTACATAGAAACTGGATGGACAGATTGTACTATATAAGTGTAACAGTATTTTAATATTCTGTATAAAACTAAGCTCACAGGGTTTATCAAAAATAAACTAACAAATACTGGTAAAAATGATGAACTGATGATGAAAAACCTTTAGATCTGGGGTGTCAAACATGGCCCATAAGCCAGAACTGGCCCTTTTCCTTCCTTCCTTCCCTGCTTGAATGCTTCCATCTTTACTTCCCTCATTCTTTTCTTCCTTCCTCCCCTTTTTCCTTCCATCCCTTATTCTTCCCTCTCTGGCCCACATGAAATCAAATTAGGCCGTATGTGGCCCTTTAATGATATAACTTTGACACTCCTGCTTTAGACTGATTTTTGAAAAAGGAAGAGGTAACTTACAAAGGCTGGTTTGTAGAACTCTGTAGGGTTGTCTCCAAGGATAAGAGGAAGCCCTCTGCGCACCAGTGTCCGAATGGCAGTTGGCTCTGTGGTCTTTTGAGGAGTAAAACAACAACACAGGCTTTATAGTTATAAGGAATTGCATGATCTATGAGAAAGCTGAACCAATCAAACACAGGTTTTACTGCACAGCTAATACAATCATACTTTACTTAATGTAAAATTAAGTGCATACTTGGTATTGTCCAACCTTAGTCTGCTGTGAAAGCTGTGTCAACAGTAGCCCAACATTCCCTCTTTTGGATCGAAATGTCTCGATAAGGCGAGAGCTGTGCCGATCGATGCTTTCATAAAATTCAAGCTTGAGGTTCTTGCCCACAATCCTGTTGAATTCCATGCACACCTGAAAAACACAAGGGTGGAATATTATTACATTTTAGACTAATAGTCTTAAAAATTCTAGGGTGAGTAACCAAAACCAGGACTAATAAATAATAATAGAAAGTTAAATAAACAAAACTATTTGCATTATCTTTCTTTTGGACATACCTGGTCTTCTGTAAAAAGAGCAGGCCAGCGCTCCACCATGTTGCTTATGGCAGGTTCAGACTCCACCATCTCTTTTCTTCTCAATGCAAACGTCAGTTCCATCTTCTGTTTCACAAGTGGTCCACTTGGTGTTCTCTTCTGCATCTCATTAACCAAGTCTTTAGATAAGTGGATCTTAGATAAGTGTACTTTAAGTGCATTAATGGACTTAAATGTGCACATGCACTCTTCGTGTAAGCAAGGAAAAGGTACAGTTCTGCAGTAGCTCCCATGTTTTAACCTATAATGTTTTAAGAGGTATCCTCTTTTATCAGATATAAATTCACAATACTTCCACTTCCACTGCATCTTTACAAGAACCTGAAAAAAAGAAAATAAGAAACCTTTTAGTTAAATATGTCAGTTGCTGCTGTGCTAATAATATAGTCAGTTTAAAAGTTCACCAAGTTAGTACTGTAACATTGAATCTTCAGATTTTTGACCTTTAGCCACATACATATGTGCAAACACAATATCTTAATGTGCTATACATCAAAATATCCCAACGTATCGTCTTATTTCCACATTAATTCACGTGATGTAATTCGCTGAGCGAATAAAAGGTTTGAATTTCTGTTGTATAATGTCTTTAGTTACCTGCGATTTTTACAGTTTTAACAAAAACATTAATGCAAAGAAACAGCACTCTGGGACACAATTAATGCATGCTATGTTAGCGTAACGTCTCCCATTTTAAACAGAATTGAGAATTATCGCTCTGTTGGATTTGGTTTCGATTCTACCGGCGTCTAAAAATAGATATCTAAAAATAGACTGCGTCAGTCTTAAGCTAACTTTTAGCAAATGTGTTGCAACCAGGCTGGTCTTAATAATTGCTTTACACGTTCTTCCGACGACTTGGTGTAGTTAACACTACTTTAAAACATCCACAGTTTATTTTTGAATACACAACTCATTTTTATCAGCTTAATTTTACCATTACATTCCAGAGCGCAACAGCTAGAAAGTGAACCTCCAGAAAAACGTTAGCATATTAACACAAAGTTTTCTTTAGTACTTGTTAACACTGGACCATGTAATAAAATTTCCTCCAAAAGCTCTTCCCAAATACTTACATTTTGACGTGATATGACGTGGCTTCGTACAATCCTCAGCTTCCTCCAAAAGACGAACAGGTCACTTCTCTCACATGTCCTTTCCGTTGAATTTAAAATAGGCTCCGCCCTTCCCTCACAGAAACTTAACTTTATATGTAATCTCTGCTTAACATGATCATTGCGCTGTATATTTTCAATTTTCCAATCCAAAGAACTAATGTCATTTAATAATTACATTGATTTTTACAAAACATAAGAGAATAAGTAATGATCACTAAAAAGTTTAATTGCAAACAAAATCTGGGTTTACAGTGTAGAATGGTCCAAAAACAGTATGAGACTATAGAGACAGATAATGCAAAATGTAGTGAAGGAAATGTGATGCGGTTGTCAGAGGTGATGAACTGATTGCACTGCAGCAGACTGGTTTGATTTGCTATAACCCTTCATTCGATTTGTTGCTATAAGCAATATTGCAATAGTTTAATCAAAACGCAGTGTGCAGTGAATTTGGCCGGCGGATTGTTAATCGGCTAAGGGAGCATTTACACTGTCAAACTAATGCACTGTAATAATTCAGAATTAATTGCGTCTGGTTTATCTGTTAACTTTAATTGGCCACCAGAGGAGAGCGATGGCTCCTTTTTTTTTGTTGTTTTAAAATTTCATAGGTTGACGACAGCAGCTGCTGACGTACTAACTTACTTCTCAACTCAAATTAAATAAAAACAAAAAAAAAACGGAGTTCTTACAGCACAGAGCATATAAAGCTGGGTCATAATAGTCAGAGTGATGTTAATGCAATGGATTAGTGGGGCGCCTTTTGTGAGGATTGTAGAAAAGAGGAATTTACATAGATGAATAATCCAATTATTTATTTTCCATTTTCCTGACTGAGATAAAGAGGGCTGGATGTCTGGGTGTGAGCTGCAGGAAAACAAGGACCCAGGTGTAGTTCTTATTAGTTGCTAAGCTAATGGAATCACTCGTCCCTCTCTCTCCCTCTCCCTCTCTCTCTCTCTCACTGGGTCACGCAGCTCAAGACACGAGCAGGGCTGGTCCCGAGGGAGGTCTGGTCCAGAAGAGGCCATTGGATCTCCGCTCTGTCGCCTCCTCTCTGACTCACTGCAATTACCAGTGGGAGAGAGACGGCATTATCCTTTAACAAATACACCAAATCAGTGGCTCCTGCTTTCTGGTTGTGGTTCTTTTTAAGTTGAGCTCTCCTTTTTTTTTTTTTTTTACTCCAGTGTGTTTTTATTTTATTTATTGAGCCAGTGAATCGAACCGAGTGCACCTCAGAAACCCATCATATGTGCTATAGTGGCAAAATGCACTGTAATGTGTTCATCGCATCTCCTCTGCTCTGCAACGTTGGCATCAGCAGGAAATCTCCACATTCTCAACTATTTATGAATAAATAATGTGTTATCGTAGCAATTTGCATTTTTTTTTGGTGCACACAACATTGGTAGTTAAAGGCAGTGCTGATTTTTTTAGGGACCCACATGGAAATTTGTGTCATCACCATTTCCTGGTGTAGACAGCTGTGTTTGCTTGTACGATCTAATCCACATTCACTGAGTTCAATCACAATAAGGCGGAATAAGCCTTTTCACATGGAGAAGTGTGTTTTTACAGGAAGCTCAAATACTGAATACTGATCACGGTATCGATCTGTGCGGAGCAGTAATTAAAACGGCCGTGCGTTCCAGGCAGTTGCCTGTAGCGAACGAGTCAAACGCTCGCTTTGACAATGCCCTGCTATACAGGTTGCCATTAACAACAACCAGCGCCGGCACCAGGAGTGAGACATCTAATCAGTTTCTCCGAGCTGCAAAGCCAACATAATGAAAGAGATTAAAAACACTTATTTGGGAAAGGCGGCTGCATGTTTCCCTGATGATAATTTTCCTACCCTCAGCCGAGGATAAAAGCGCGGTAATGATACGGGAAGATTAATTCCCGAGGAGAATTTAAGATATCGAGCACTGACTTTGTTTGATTGATTAAGGATACTGGTCGTACGGGAGACAAACCTGTATGGATCAGCTCGCCAGAAACATCGGATTCTGCGTGTTTAAAAATGTCACACCACACTGTCACGTGTCTTGTGTCTCCAAGTTTAGATGGTAAAACAATTGGATCAGCACGTAATCACTTGTGGCAGACGGGGGCCCACTCCTGTCAGGGCCCATCCCACTCGTCCGCGGCAACGGCTGAGGGATGTGTTGTGATGTGCGTCAGGCAAGAGTTTGGAGTTTGGAGTGGGAAGGAAGAAACACATTAAATACCGTGGTGATATAAAAGGGGCTGGTATATGGGCTCCAGCCTGCAGAGGTGGAGGTATATTGAATGAGTGGAGGAGGATGGGCTGAACAGCCAGGAGGGCTGCGGTGCATAAAGTACCTCAACTCACTGCGGGCTCTGTATTGTGCTCGGCAGCTACAGTATATTACCTTTTCATGCTGTCGACCTGAACGCAGCCCACAGCTTCACATTAGAGGTATTTTAGTCCATCACTCAGGCTGCATCGTTTTACCTCCAGCGTACGATTGTTCAAAGGATTTCGCGCTGTTTTCTTATTTAAAGCGCAATAAAGCAGGAGTATCTCGCAGCGTGGTGATGCACCCTCGTGTTATTTGTTGTGCATTTGCAAAACGTCTAGTCGTGTGTAGATGACACAGTTGCTCTGTCATGTTCTATTTTTTTTTGCCACTGATGTGATGGGAAAGTACCGAGGTGGGTCCTATTAATGGTACCAAGCCAACTTGGATGTCAGGATGAGAGCGGGAGACGTGTAATCTCTGAGGGAAAAGCGATGCCAGGGAAACAGCTTCCCCATGTGTCCACAGCACGGATTTAGAACCCTTCATCCCATTTCTCTCCCACTGCCTTCACAGGGTTATTATTCTCTGAATTCCCATGGTGTGGCCAATCAACAGATGAGTTTAAACAGAATTTATCTTCTCTTCCAACAAGCACCCCCCCACCCCCCAAATTCGTCATGATTGCCAAGGTATTGTTTGCAGCTGATATGAAACAGTTGCTGTTTTCAACATGTTATATAATATATACAATATGTTATAAAGTCCAAAAAGTGTACATCAATTAGAGCATTAATGATCATGTAAATCTAATTAAATGTGTTAACACGACAGGAAAATCATTGGTATCGCAGAGTGCAACACAAACACAACGTTTATATCACAACAAATGCATTGGAAACAGTATATAAGAAGCCATATAGTGTAACCAGTGCTTATGGGTGCTGGCTGGTACCTATGTTCACTCAAATGCGAAGAGCACAGCTTTATGTCCCAAAAGTTTGCTTGTACTATGTACTGTTTCAAGTTTAATACACTGCTGTAAACGCAGTGCTCGGCGAGTAGTTATATCTGTAACGCACTTTTCAAGTTGGGTATTAAAGGCATCATAAGTAGGCACATTAAATGTAAAAGCAAGAGCGAGCAGTGAAAATGATTTAGATGGAAATTAACAATAAAGTAATAAAATGATAAGGAACGCAAGCCTGAAAGTTATGATTCAGTGTAATAATAATAATGATCATAATAATACGAGTATTTATGGCTGTTTGTTTGAATCAACGGGATTTAAACTGAACAGAAACAGATCTCAGAACAGCAGAAAATACAGATAAGCTCTGTATCATGTCTCCTAATGCATTCATACATTTTATATTTATATATATATTTTTTATGCTTTTTTAGGATGATACACAGGAATTTGTAAACTGTTATTCTCCGCCTGTGATATTATTTCAAACTAAATGCTCACCGGTGCAGCGGAGAATCATCGTATACAGAATAGTGTAACATTGCATGTGTTGTTAGTAGCTTGGATGTTGCAGAGCTTTATGGTACTGTAGCTCCATCTCTAGCCTCATTTGTTACTGAGGATGGTTCCAGAAATTCTGTTTTATAAAAATTGGGTCAATAAATTGCTGTCAGTCTTATTAATTTGGCCGGAGTGGTGCCGATGCCGCACTGCTGCATTCCCAAGTCTTGGCAAACGGAGCATGAATTAATATTCAGCTGGACCGGTTTGCATGGGCACATGCGAGCGGGAACATATGCGCACACAGGGGGAAACAGATTATGTAAAAACGCATGGTACAAAAAACAAGATCGTTTCTGTCTTTCATTATAAATATGATGTAATAAATAGGAGTAGAACAGGGACCCTGAGGTGATGGGAATCCATACTGTGCCTCGTAAACGTCACTGTCACCGGTTGTATTTCATTAGTGAAGCTCAGACGCATGAGAGTGAGAGCAGGGGCTGAATCTGCCATCTGTGTTTGTGTTTCATCCTGAGCACTGTCCAAACACATTGCCCCACGTTTCTTTATTCAAAAGAGAAAAAAATCATATGCTGCTTTTTTCTCTAGTATTTTACCAATGTGTTTCATGAGTTGTCCAATCAGCCATTGCCTCTTTTTTTATATATATACTGTTATAATTCCAGCCAAACTGGAATTCAAACTGGGAACCTTCAGGGTATGAGGTACGATTGCTAACCACTACCCCACTGTGTAGTGTGTAAACTGCAGAGAGACATATACACAAAGGGTAAACAGTGCAACATAAATGCCACCAGATTTCTCTCTGTAATTTCCAGCAGGGTCTGCGAGGACTTGCTGTTGCCTCTGACTGTGTAAACTAATAGTTGCATTTCATTTGATATGGTCCTCGGCTGTGGCCATAATTTATAGTGCGTTTTCCTTGGCACACATTTGTGCATCATAGTAATAGGGAAACAAGTTTTGGATATTGAGTCGGGCTGTGCAGTAACACCGAGTGTGATCTCCTTACAGGCAAAGGCTTTTTCAATTTTCTCATTTTGCTAAGAGAAATCAAGTTTTAAGAGCTGCGTTGTTTTTTTTTTTTGTTTTTTTTTTTTGGCGAGTGAAATCACGGGCGTTCATCATTAACATCAGCGGGCTTTTTGCACAACAAACATTACTCCTCCATGTTGAACGCTCATAGCGTAAAGATTTTAATCTCCCCTTGTTTTCCCAGTTTTGACAAATCCAATACAAGCAAAATAATTCATACTACATCTGAAGTGGATGGAATAAATTGGTTCTGCTGTGATTTCTCACTGTCTCTGCTTGGGGGCCTATTATGCAGCAGTACTTCACAACACCTGGGAGTGCGGTTATAAAGATGATTGTCATCTTGCAGCTTTTCATCACGTCGTTTTTCTGAGACCTGTCACGAGAAAGTCCATGTAGCACAGCAAGAGGTCTGGTCATTATTGGACTCAGCTTATGGTGATGTTGAGTGCGGAATCATTATCAAAAGGTTCCTTCCAACAGGCACTAAAAAGTACTGTTGGCAGCCCGAGGCTTCAAGCTGTTCAACCTGACGCTCACTAATTGCTCTCTGTCAGAAAGGCCAGAAAGTGTCGGTTAGTTTTCAAGGCTCAGAGAGTAACTCTGGTAATGAAACAACTTTAAAGAAGGAAAATGGGGCGAATTTGCATGAGAGGAGAAACAAGGACTTATGATTGGAAGAAATGCAGAACAAAAAAAAAACAAACAACAACCTTGTTTTTGATTTTGATTGTAAAAACGTTAGTTGATTGGTTGATTAAGTGTTTTTCGTAGGCAACTGACCTTTTCTTTTAATTGCTTGATTGATTAACTTGAAGTCCACGGAAAAAAGGAATTTGAGTAGTGTATTTGCTTTTGGAGGTCATTCATGTGCTGGAAGGGAAAAATCCTACAGAATGATGCGGTTGTCGTTGTGTCCTTAGGAAAAGGGCTGTAGGCAGAACATAGCGTCAGTGCATCAGGATATCTTTGGAGGGTGGTTGCAGCAGCCAGCTGACGCTTTACAATAATAACAGCAGTCATTAAGATGTGCAGTACACAAGAGTCGTATATCTGGTCTTGTTTTTTCACCACTGGCTGGTTAAACCATATTCTGCATAATGTAATGCTGCACAATAACCAACATAACAAACAAGTCTTTTACATAGTCCCTTTTTTTGCTAGTATTTATGTGTTTTTTTTTCCAGGCATGAGCTGTTTTGCATAATGTTGCACAGAGTTCCTCCTCAGGTGGTCCACTACATTATTCCACTGGTGGCCACTCAGTTACCTGTAAACAACAGGGAGTGCGTTGCCTTCTCAGTGGAACACAGCCTGTTGGAGTTGGCATTTCTGAAGAAGTGCGTAACCAAGGTGGACACCAGGAGTTCTAATAGTAGCATATAAACATGAAGCTCATAGCTTATATATTATTATACGGTATTTTATTAAGGTAAAGTTTCTGGGGGCTTCGTTTTATGCTGAAAATGTTACTGGTGACACAGTTATAGTCTGAGACATCCACTTACTGTACTGCACATACTGCATGCAGAACCCAGGGTTGCTTGGTGAGATGTTCACCATTACTGCTCTTCGATCACCTCACTTTTCCATCGTGGTGAGAAACAAGTGCATTACATCTGTCACAGGATGGAGCAGAGGAAGAGGGGATTTGAAACTGGTGCAGTTATGACGTTTTGCCTGTTACATCCCATCTTGCCATTTTGCCGTTCTTCCTTTTCACCCCCCCTTACATGCAACGGGCAGGCGTCCTCAAAGAAAAGACTTCCATTCACTTTTTAAATAATAAAATCACACGTTCCATTATTAATGCGCCAAATGTCCAGCTGGAGATATCAAATGCACTTTTGAAGTGTGTAAGGGTCTATCTTTTCACCTTGTTTGAAGCGAGTCCCAACAATATGAAAGGAGGTGTGTGTATACAGGCAAAGAATATAAAGCTGAGTGTGTTTACTTATTGATGTTTTTCATGCATTTTGTCTTTTAGGGCTCAGTTCACAGGAAGTGCATGATGGACACCAGAGCCTTTTGGGTAAAGGTATTTCATAAACTGTCATAGGTGTTGTGTGCCGGCCGTAACTTCTGGTCGAAGATAAATCAGCTTTCCTTCGGGGAGTTAGGTATTACTTTTTCTCTGCCAGCTGATTTCCGGTTCATATTTCTCACAGAGCAATGACTTAAGCCACAAACCTGAATAGAAAAGTTGATATTTGATGACAATAAAGTATTGCATCCTCCAGTGTTTAGAGTTCCTCCAAAGTTGCTCCTCACTTCCAAACATCTAAAGGTCTTGAGGCATCATTATTGTTTTATTGCCTTTCTCCCCTGACCTTTGTTTTGATCTATATGTTGTGACCCCTTAGATTTCATCTTGGTAAGAAGGATTAGCTGACATTTTCCTGTATGGTATTGGTCACTAAGCTTTATTCCCACTATTCTCACTTATTATATGAAAGAATTCTGGCTGCATTCAATATTTGCAGGATGCAAATGTAACATTATGTTGCATTAAATCATAAGAACACAAACATTGTGTTGTATCTAGGGCACTTTAGGATTCTAGTGAATATTTATTATGTGATGGTATAATTCACAAGACAACAGAGGTTGTTGATAGTTCATTAATTACCTGAGGTCCTCACATAATAAAGGTCTCGTGAGAACATGGCTTAGGGCTTTCTGCTGTTGATGTATTTATCTGGCATATTTCCGCATGCATACATAGATTTATACTCACAGAATACAAAACATTTGAACTCTCGGGTCTCGTTATCTCTAATGGAAGCACTGAAAAAGATGGAAGTATGAGGGGGGAAAAAACACAAAACCAAAAAAGTCAAACAGGTTGGTTTACAGTATGTTCTTGCAGCAGCCGGCCCATCAGAGAGAAGGTCTGCTGCAGCTCAGCTTTAACTGAGGCCCACTGTGTTCCCCTCTTCCACACATTTCCCTGATCTGATGAGACATAAATCCCGTTTTGCTCGAGTGTCATCAAAGGGAAAACGGATCCATTTGCTGTCCATCTGTCGCAGTGGTAAAAACACACGCGCTGTGTAATCGCTGGTTTACCCCAAATATGTCTGAGTTTAAAAAACAAACAAACATGGCAATAATGTTTCGTAATACTCCTACTTTGGCTAATCGGTGACAGTTTTGCAAAATCGTAAGTTCAGGGCTCCCTCTGCTAGCCACAGATATTAATAATGTATGCAAGAGCCAGCTGTGAGTTAGGGAGTCCTTCCTCATTGTAAACACAAACAAAGCATGCACATAAAAAAAACACAAAGGGTGTGTAATAAAAGTCACCATATACTGAGGATTGTCAAAATTGAGGACAGTTTGCACTTAGACGTAGTGGGAAGCCTCTGATGTAAAGTAGCGTGGGCTTGTTCCTAATACACTTAAGTAGTTTTTGTAGCGTTTCCGAAGTAGGCATTATCTTTCCCTTTACACTCTGTCTCCGGTGATAAATCCCAATACCAACACCTATTCCTCACGCTGGACTAACTGTGCTCCTGTGCACTGCAGAGGGATTGAATGGACTGGGCTTTCAGGGTGAAGCCAGCAATGCGAGAAATGAAAGAAAAGCGGAAAGTTGCAAATGAAGATTCCCGCTTTTCAAAGGGAGCTGTCTGGGCCTGACTGAAGAGCTGATTTCATTCCAAAAAATGAATCATTGTTTCCGTTTCTGGCAAATTCCACTGTGTGAATTTTCGGATTTCTCAGCAGTTTTACCTTCCCTACTGTGCTACACAATCAATACTTGATCACGGTCACACCCCCTGTTTTGAATTTAAATCCCCCTTTTAAATCTCCCTTAAACTGGGACGTCAGCGTTTTGCCAATATTTGACTTTCTAAGTGTGTAGCCACAATCAGTGCCCCCTGACCTGCATCATTTCAGGCATGCGTAGCTTCCATGTACCATGAATTGACTAGAGATTGCGGTTTATAAATGCATTCAAGGCATCTGCCCACACATCTGCCATGTGAAGAAGAGACGGTTGAAATCACATTGTGGTCGTGTCGAAACACGTCAAATCCATGATTGCAAAAAACTGCAACAAGACACGAAGACATGATTTCCATGCTCGCTGGCTGGTTTTTAATTTAGACCCCAGTCTCATAGTAATCCGAATTAACGTTGTGTTTTATTGTGTTACACACAAGTCATGAAAGAGAAATATGTGTTTGAGAGAAGAAAAAAAAACGAGAGTGTATTTACATGAGCACTTTCAACATAATGGGTAGCTTGACAGTTTGGTGAGCCAGTGGTGCTAGTACGTGGAAAACGTTAATTCAGCAGTGATGAAGTGGAGCTAATTAAATTTATTCTTTATAACTTTATTTTGTAAGTTCTCTTCTTTTATGCGAGGAAATGCAGCAGAGGGAAATCACAGGTCTGGTGAAGGCGTTCTCTTCTCTTTTAGACAAGCACTTTGATGGCACTCGAAATAGGCAATAATTAAAATCTCATTTGCATAATGTTCTTAAAAACTTTACGGACGCCTAATGGGATTAACCTACACTGCTTGCATACCATGACCTTGTGCTTAGTCATGAAAAGAAGCTTTACTTTTTCTTTCACAGGTATGCTAATTATATAAGTTAAAAGGATTTTTTTTCTCTTTAAGAATCTGTTTGGTTTTTTGTGTTGGACTAGTAGAAAGATAATTAGCGGTAAATATCGAGTGAATGCTGGGCGTTGGACTCAAAATGAGGGATTAACTACTTAAAACGTTCTGCTGGATCCTTGACTGGACTTCAAAGTGAAGTTAGATTGGGATGGGAGTGTTTGGGAAGACGGGGCCAGTATCCGTGGCGTTGTCGCGGTACTGACACTCAGACGTCACACAGAGCTTCTGAGACAGTCACTACCTCGTGGAAAAATACACTTTGATCACACTGTGGACACATAACTGCCAGGACAAGGACAAAAACAAATCCCATTCGAAATTCCAAGAATATAACCTAGATGTCCTTGGACAGTCCTTGATTGTGGTTGATACAAATAACAGCACTGAAATCATTTTTATTTGCCTTAAATATGTTGTAGTTCAGTTGCAAAAACAAGATGCTAGATTATAAGTTGATACTTATGAGTGGTTGCTCTGTGTTTGGAAGTCCATTGGAAACGACTGGCATTAGTCGTTTTGAACACGTCAACGTGTCCAAACCAGCATCACCGTCAACTGCCAGCCTCTCGCCATCTGATCTGAAACACAGCGGCGTCAGAGTAAAGGCACAGCGACAAGGCTGTGAGCTTAGCTCCGTTTTACTCCCTGAGATACCTCTTCAGCAGGGACACTTATTATTTCATACCTGCAGTGTTCTGAGTATTCACCGGGTCCCACTGGGCAGAGAGAGAGAGAAAGTTGTCCAGTACTGATACCATCAATTTCCAGAATGGTTCACTGTGGGAGATATTATTGCTAACCAGAACAGTAAGCCAGCAGTAGTAACGATAGATCAATGACACATTTTTATTATGCTGTAGCTGCACATAAACAAACAAACAAACAAACAAACAAATAAATGAATAAATCTTGTATTTGGTTATTTTCTGTCGAAACAAAGCAGAACAACAAAACAAATGGTCCCCAGAAGGTTTCCTCTCGAAAAACCAAGTGATTGATTTAAATAATATCAGGGCCCATTTACATATTTGTCCAATACTTATTGGCCTTCTCGGACGAGACTCAGCAATGAATGATATTTTAATTTCTCTGTGAGTGCAATCCACTAAAAACCCCCAAATGTTGGTTTTCTTAATTTTACGACCGTTAATAACTGTCATTGCGTCCTGGTCATTTTCACCACCTGCTTCCTCGGTCCTCATAAACTGCATCGCCCTGCTCTCCTGGAACAGAACCAACATCAGCACTTGCAGGTGTCTCAGTGGGTTAATGTGCTGCCACCGTGTGTACCTGCCAGACGCTACCATATTAATGAGCGAAACCATCTCGGGATAGGTTAAAAAAGACTTTTCGGAGCCTGCTGCCCAAAACCAGGCCTTTAAATCACAGAATGATAGAATGCGTTGAGTGTATTTTGCTGACTTCCATTTAAACGTCATTACAGTCGAATCCAGTGTGTCTGTGAATAATGGCTGTGGAGCAGCTGGGAGAAATCTGTGAACAGTTTAAATTTTATTTAATCAATTATCTCGTAATGGAATTGTTTTTTTTTTTCCCCGTCAGTCTGCTTTTGGAATTGTTTTTATACTGTTGCTTCATTTGGGTTGAACTCTAAGCTATGAAATGCTGTCCAGCGCGTGGGCAGGATAATACCGTTATGAAACAGTGCGAGAAAGACACATAGAGAGTGGACCGGCCAAGAGAGAAGGAGAAGGAGAGGGTAGATGTTCTGCAGGAGTGCAGAGATATAAAAATATAAACAGTTTAATCGAGTGTAATAATCAGCTGAAATATTCAAATAAATACGACTCTGATTGGCCCTCAGAGTATCTTTTTAAAACGTTAAAACTCAGAGGACAAACTATTGCTGAAGCAGGAGTTTTATAGATTTTTTTTATGTACAGTATAATCACATTCAAATACCAATACTTATTTTTCATATTCAGGAAAATTTGAATTGGAATTTAAAAAAAATAAACTCTTACCATTGATACAATGTGTTAAGTGAAGATCTTTCTTTAGAAATCTATCTTGGGCAGGTTCCACACAAATGGAGAAGAAAGAGACTCCAGCTGTGGAGATAAAGAGCCTCCAGTGTCAGCTCGGTACAGTCGACTTCTCTGTTGGAGATCTAATTCACTAATTAGAGCCTTAAAGGAAGTAGCATCCCATCCCAGTCAGAAGATCAGATCACACACATCTGAAACGGCTTTAGATCTTCTATTGAGCTTCCTCAGACAACGAGAGCTGGGGTAATTAAGTTTGGGAAGCCCGGTGTCTTTGGTGGATTCACTGTTCTGATTATTTTGCCCTATATTAAATCATCAAAAAGACAATTAGCCAGAGGGCAACACATACCATCATGCATCATCCATGTGTTAAAACAGCTGCACGAGTGTGTGAGTTGTACTGCATGTATTTTAAAAGGAAGTTAAGAAAAGTTTTTTTTTTTCCTTTTCTTATTATTTCAAAGTCCGGTTCCTGAAGAATCTGAATAGTGACACGAGTTGCTCCGTCTTTCCGGGCTTCAACTCCTTCTTCCTTTATCGCCTGCAAATATATGACTGCGCCACGTTCAGGATTTCAGGCATTCATAATTGAGTGGCACATGATGAATAGCACCAGGGTGTTCCATTTGAGGCTGACTGTTTTCCAGAGCCCAAGCGTTCTGTTTTCCAGAATCTGCCGCAGACGCTGCAGAGAAAAGAAGAGACATTTATAGCAATATGACATTTTTTTTCGTCTTACGCTGAAATATCCCAGACACTGAATATTTTCTGCTAATTTGTCTATATAAACACAACCATTGTATTCGGATCCAGTTTCTATGATATCTTATAGCCTTTGTTCAGCACTTGCTGTTCAAACTTGCTGTTTGTTGATTCGCTCCCAGATGGAGCCTAACACCTGACATAGGTTCAGTGTTGTGTAATCAGCTGGCTGGGGGGTCAGGTGCTCCGCTCAGGAATGCAGGTCATATTTAACGTGGCTATAAAAATCACAATAAAATGACAATAGCCTCGACTTATGCAGTTAATCGCAGAATCTCATAAATGTGATCCGTGCTGTCTTTTTTTTTGTCTTTGTCGTCCGACAAAACTAAGGCCTTGTGCGTCTCTTGACTTTGAGCTTTCATGCCGAGTAGAGCAGGCCAGTGATGATGAAGTGTTGTGTTTTGTGGTTTTGTGTAAGGTTGTCATCATCGCACTGCTTCATCTCTGACTCACACTGCGACATTACGTGTCATGTATGACAGTAAATTGGGACTGCAGACAACAGACTTCAGTTCAAATGTGGTATTTGGGGGGGAAAATAACCTGCCATTACTTTCAGGCACATTTGAGGCAACACTAATACATAAATCTGATTTTTTTTTTTTTGCGTCTTGTTGTACATGCCTTCGGACAAACGACGTGGAAATGTTTAAGTGTGTGTTCTGGAGAAACACTTCCTGACACTAGCCGCGAGTGGTCTACGCGCCTGACATTTACTCCTGTAAGGCCCGCACCATCTTGATTTTCCCTTTGAGCTGCTAAATGCCATGCATTCCAAATGTTTTTGCACCGTTCTGACACCAAAGTATTTAACAAAGCCAGTTTATGACAAACTATTGATTTATGACCCGGCACGCACTTTTTGCCTTGGGGGAGCTTTAATGGCTCCGTTGATGCGTCCCTCGTCATCCACCAGCTATTAAACGATGGACTTTTTATACGGTTTTGTTCCTGACGCTCATTAAGTCTTCCTGTCCCCTGTCAGGTGACAGTTGAGTCTTTTCAACATGGATGCCTCTAAAGTTTATCCTAGAATTTATTGGCGCATGATCATGAGATGGCAGCATAAATAAAAGCATTGACGGATCCATTACTGCCCGTGGGTCACTCGCGGGCCCTTCTCAGCACAAGTGTTTATTAGAGAGAGCACTCACGTGATTAAAAAATGATTTAGACCTGAAGCCGGGACGAGGGACATTTTGCTTGCTTCATTATTTCAATACAACATAATGGGAGGTATTAAAACATTAAGGTCCTATAGGAGGTGAATGCTTCGTTATGAATTGCTGTATATGCTGCGGCGACATAAATTAACGACGCCGCCTAAACGTTCTTGTTGACGTGATGAATCGCTCATTTTATTTGGCTTTCATCACGAGGTCATCACTTTCAAGAGTCGGTGTCTTGAGGACACGCAGCAGGTCAAAGTGTACTATTTGTCTGTGAATTAATAAAGACAGCTGATTTATTGAGGTCTGCTGAGTGTTTATTATTCAATAAGGTCATGTCATCTCGTATTTTCCACAACCTGCATCTCTTCAAGTCGCCAACACGCCGCCTTTTCAACATCACATGAACTGACGACTGTTCTAACACTTGCCTGACACTTAAGCCAAGAAGTACAGGTGTTCCAAGTTTAAAGTTTCTGGAAGTCAAAACCAAAGCACAGGATTTTATAATCTCACCAATTATTTTGTTCAACACAGAGTAGAAGGTGCAAAAAAAAAAAAAAAAAGAACTCCTGAGGGACCTTTAATGATTGGTTCAAAATCCATTACAACGAGTAAAAGACAAGGAGAGCCATCAGTGTAAATTAACATCAAGAGGTACATCAGGTAATGAGTGAAGGTCTACTGGGTCCATTCTCATAGATTGTAAAATGACTGTGCCAGTAGCTGTTCTCATTTTTTGACAAGAACATGTGCAGGGTTTAATACATAGGAAACGTGGAAAGAGTTTTTTATTCATCTTTACAGGAAATAGAGCACATATTCTACCTTTCTGTGTGAATAATATGTAATATGAATGGTTAAAACAGAAATTCAAGCGTGCTGTTGGTGCCTACATAACATTAAAAATGAGAAATCACACGTGAGGATTCTTTGTTTTTCAGGATTCAATACATAATTTCACAAGTATATATATATATATATTTGAGAATATATTACAACATGATTATCATATCTAGGCCATATATACTTACTGTATGGTGCTGTATTTATGCGGACTCGTATTTAGCTTCAAGGAAATGTAAACATATCTATATATCATTAGCATACCATTAGCATAGCTCATTTTATATTGTTTGTAGCAGTGCCTTAACATTATTACATTTCAGCAATGACGGTATTTTGTCTAGTTTGGGTTTTTCTACAGCTTCTGTCAGCAATGATGTCCTTTTTAAATAGATAATACTGAAAACCAAACTATCAAGTTCTCTTCTAGTGTGTGTTGTGTGGAACACAAAGTGTTGGAGAAGCACATAAAACATCTCCACGGAAGATTGTTTTTCTTTTTTTCCCCCCAAAACAAAAGACAAGACACGACCTATATCATACTTCTTTAAGGCTATAATACCTCTTTTAGCTATAATAGCTCTTTTCTTTTTGTACCCTCTGACAGCTAAAAGCAAATTCCACTCTAACTGCTGTCAGAGGCAGGAGACAGGACAGATTTATACTGAGAAAGAACTCATGTCTCCAGGTTCCTCTTGCAATACCTAACTTAAATGTAGATGTTTATGTTCATTATCTGTGATGATCCTGTCTTGTGAGCATCTTTTCCATTGCACTTCTGTGATTGAGTCTTTAATAGAAACAGCTAGAATCTTCATGTCAACCGAAAGGCCACAGCCGCAGTTTGTCCATTACGATGCCTTACTCGTGCATTAGTGAACGTGAAAACAAAGGAGAGCATGAGGACGAAACAACAGAGAGCAGCCTAATGTCATGCACTATCCACGACTCACTAAATGAGCTAACGAGTTACCTTGGAGGTAATTTTCATATCGGACTCATTAACACTGACGTTGCTGTTTCTCTCCAGTGCTTTTCAAAGCCCTTGAAAGAATTGTCTTTAGAGTTCACCCTCTTCAGCTGCCGGAGTGTTTCTAGTATCTATTCATTTACATTTTGTATGTCACGTATCTGAATTAGCAGTATATTGACAATCTCCTGGGTCATCATAAGTACAAACAAAAATATCAATGCTAAACTGCAAGAGTCACACTTGTTGATGCTGACGAAGTGGTAATTTGCAAAAAAAGGTTGAAACCCTTGAACTGTCTCTCGGGTCGGTTCCCCCATCACCTGTAGTTTTACCACAGCCCACATGGGTACCGTCTCCACCACGACGCACTGTGTCACACTCCTTCAGACCGGTAATGAACGCAAACAAGAGGGGACGGTTGTGAGCGCAAAGGGTGAAATCATGTTCCGGTTGTTTCGTGTCAGCGTGAGCACCGTCCTCGCTCTGACAGATCGGCCAATTAACCTTATTTACTGCGTCTCCCCTCATCCTCTAACGAGCTCCACTGGGCTTCTTCCTAATGAGCTGCTCAGATCGGGGACCGTTCGTATGCCGGTTCCAGTTGTGCTCGTCCTGCAATTATTAAGGTGACAAGATAGTGGCGCGTGTGCTCCCGTGCTTCCTGTGCAAGAACCTCCGTGCTGTTGTTAATGTTGTTGGGGTTTTTTTTATGATGATGACTGTGTCTTGCGTTGAGCAGCTTGGACTTCAGTAGCGACACTATGGTGCAGTGTTTGCTCACTCAGTCGTCAGATGATTTTGGTTTACAGGGAATACATTAATACGAGTATAATCGGATTATACTCACCACACAAATAAAACGTAATGGGAGTTCTTGACATCTTTACAAGGTTGAGTAAGCAAGTGGAAAACTGCCTACTGGAATACGTTTTCCCATCCTCATTCGACTGTCTACAGATTAGCTTTGATTGAGGTCTTAATTACATTTTAGGCTTTTGAGTACATGTATCTTGAAATTGATAACAGAAGGCAGATTTACCTCATTCATCGTTAATGTAGAATATACATGTAAATTAGTACCAACAATAGGCACCAAGTAATTAAAAACAATCAGGCACTATGGCCCGTTGGTGTTCCAATAACCATTTAAAAGAGAAAGAGCACTAACCTGAACTTACTATTACATACCAGTCATACTTCAGTTGTAACAGCATGTGGATGATGTTATTCATGGTAAACATAGTAAATAAGTTTTATTTATATAGCTTGATTTCTCTAGTTTTATATGATGAAGGTTTCTCCCGAGAAAGGAAAAAAAAAAGGTTTGTGCGTTTGATTAGTGGATTCCAGTAAGTCTACAGTCGGAGCACATACTGTATACCCTCCACTTCATGACCTCTGGTCAAGCTTTGGTTTCAGGGCTGTGATTTATTTATTTTTTTTTAAAGTCCTCACTGTGTTTGGTGTTGAAGCCTGTGGAGAAACCAATACAACCCAGGATGTGGAGCTTTAATATTCTCCCCCGAGCAGAGGCGCTAAGACTCCTCTTCTATTCCACCCTCAGCCCTTTAGACACACCTCGGCAATCTTCAGGTCGCCATTTTTATCACACAAAGGCATCTGTTGTGAAGCTGGTAGCACAAACGTTGAGAGCACTTGTGTGTGCAATCGCAGAATTTGTCTTGATACTTTTTGGCCAGTTTATTGGCTTTAATGCCTCCTGGGCCTTTTAACTCGCGCATCAACAGTCGTTAACCAAGTCAATATGTGCAGGTAATGTCGAGTCACATCAGCGTATCATGATGTGTTTCTTACATCATGATGTGCATCAGGGTTTTCTAATGCTCTCAGGTTGCCGTTAAAGCAAAGCTGTTACAGGATGTGATTTTAAAAAGGCTCGTCTTTACCTCCTTTAGTCAGGCCACATTCATTTGACGCATTCATTCCGTTTAAGAAGGTAAAATCAAACTGGGAGATTTTTCCATACGAGAGCATAAATAAATAAAGATTTGTTTTTTAAAAACTCATGTGGATATGAGTTTGTTAATTAACATAGGGAGTTGGTATTCATTTGCTCTATGATGTCCATTATGTTTTGTTGCTACAAATTCAAACACTAGATACACTCCAAAAAAAAAAAAGAAAAGAAAAAAAGACAGAAAGGACTTCACGTCAATTCAAAAGTCTGGGAAATTGCGTTTCAGTCATAGGTTTATAGTAAATATATATTTGCAGGCTATGCCACAGAGTGTGCTATAATCCCATCTTCAGCTGACTTGTGGTTCCCAGGCCATGCAGAGACATCAGAGAATATATAGCTTGTCATCTTCCCTAATGCAACAGAGCCCATCTGATAATCAAGCTGGCAAGCTGCACTCACTTTTATTTGAACTGTAAAAGTTGATGAATCAGACTTGGCTGCACAATTACAAGCCCTCCAGCCTTTCCTCCTTTGTCTGTTGCTTGGCCAAGATTTGTGTGCCTGGTCCATCCTATTAGGGCACCGCGCCCTACAATACGCTACCCGGCCAAATCCACACAGAGACACATCAAGGCTGACAATATGAGTCACAGCCAATGGGAATTACACTGTGAAACAACACAAGTCCCAAATAATAATAATATCTTATTGCGTCTGCCAATTATTTTATTGATGTGAAATTTCTCCAAAATCTCCCGCGTGTTATTAAATATAGTCATCATTATCATAAACAAACAAACAAAAAAACACACAAAGAAATATTGGAAATATTTGGTTGGTAGTTTGAGCAGTAGTGCATCTATTGTAACATGCTGCTGTATATTTACAGTCTACATTGAATATTGAGCTCTGTGAACTATACACAGAAAAGTAAGTGCACACCGAAAAAACTTTATGAGCTGGGTGACTGTAAAAAAAAAAAAAAGAAAAAAAAAGAAATTTACACCGATTTCATTCAATAAAGAGTTGCTTAAAAATGGCCCTGGAAATACCATTGACAGGACGGAGGTGCTTGGGAATTCCTTAAGGGTTTTTTCGAGGCCTTGACTCTATCATCCCTGCAAGGTAAAGGAGTAATCACTAAACCTGTCCTGGCTCACAGTGTCTGTGCACTTATTTAACACCGGGGCTCTTTTCCAGCGCATTCACTGTGCTAAGGCACAAGGCGATGCAGCTAAAATTAAGTGCATCCTTGTATTTTTTAACTATAAAGAAATAAACTAAATATATTAGTGCTGAGCCGCGTGGCACTGTGTGATTCCTGAAACGGGAAAAAGCACAGTGTGTGAGGGTTTGGGATCACAAACGGCCGATACAGCAATGTTCTTCATGACAACGCAGCTGCTTAACAAAGCAGAATTATTATGTCTGTACTTTACATCATGATATGATGCTTTGTCCCTGTATATTTTTGTCTAATTAGCTGTCTCCTTCACTACTTTCACTGGGTGGGGGGGGGAAAAAAAGTTTTTAATGTAACTACAGTTGCATAAGTCAAAGAAACAGGACCGGACCATGATTAGTTTAACGAACATTAGGCACAACTGAAACTTCCCCATATGTAGCTTCTCAGGAACAAAAACCCCCATGCAGGTCGTTAGTGGTGCCACATAATGACATAACATCTTAACTGTTGATCGTATATGAGACGCAAAAGGTAAAGATGAACATTCTTGTCATTTTTACACACATTTTATTCATTATTCATTATAACGTTTGAACATTGTCTGACATTAAAACATTGAGTTTGACTTGATGGAAAACACCCTCCCCCCTCCCCCCACAACCCCTTTTGTTCCTAGTAGTTATTGCCTTTATGTGCAATGATGGATGCCCCCCCCCCCCCACCAGCACCACTCACTGGTATCTGCAGACATTTCCAGCCACAGCGGGTGTGAAAGAAAAGGTGTCTTCTTCGTCACAGGAAGTGTATCAGTGACCTTTACCATACACTAAATCACCAGGCTGCTATAATGTCCGTGACGGCGTGCTGCCATCTTGGCAGTCCTGGCTGCTTATGGGGAGCCGCAGACAGCCCACTGTGCTCTGCCTGCAAATCTATTGTTCTTTTTCTATTTCTGTCCTCGAGACATGATCCGTCCGCCGTCAGCCTCGGCGTTTGAATAGCCTCATCAAGTCTCCCCAGAGTCCCCTTCCCCGCTGCAGTCTTGGCAAGAGAGCGGCGGCTGATGTTGCCTGTCTCCGCCTCGCTCCCAGAAACGCTGTCAATAAAGCCTCATGGAGGATTGAACGATTTCCCAATCGATGGCTTAAGTTGCTGTGGTACTTACCGGGGGGTGAAAAACGGTCGAGGCGCTTTTCATCTCCGTCGTCATGTAAGAAAGTGGTGGGTTTTGTAAAGTTTGAACAGTGTTACAGCGGACGGTGCAGGTGTTTGCTGTCCAATGAGATGACGTATGAGCTCAGAGTCTTTCTAATGGGGGTGGGAGTGGGGTATAATTCAAAATGGCCAGCGCTGTGGTCAGATGTTTACATGTGCCACTGGCATAAGAGCTGAGCACTCTTAAAGAACACGCACCCCTCCTCGCCTGTCGCCGCTGTCGACTTGTGTTAGTGCAGAGGTGGACAGATTGTGTCTTGCGTGTCCATGCCCTTTTGTTTGGCGTCCCTGTGGACCTCCCTTTCGTGACAGGCTCTGTGTTCAGGTGGAAACCCTGCCGAGTGCCCTGCTGGCAGGTTAAGTGCTCTTGCACATCACCATGGGGACTGGAGACAGACAGGAAAAGGTGTTTCTCTGTTCTGCCCTTAATGGCTCCTTGTGCAGCAGACCTTTGTGTATTGCTAATATCGGATTTCATGTTTTAATATTTAATTCTTTTTTTTGTGCCTTTTTTGTAGTGTCGCCCCGAGGGCTTGGCTTATTGTCACACTATCTCATAGTTTCCCCTGCAAAGGTAAATAAAAGCACAATGGATTCCTCAGATTTATGTGACGTTGCTTGTAGAACGACCTGCGCCCGGGTTCGATGAGGTAAAGAGGTTTTTGGATTTAAGGACCACTTTGAAAAGTTTGAGCTGTAAATTATCTACCTACTTTGTTGTTGTTGTTGTTGTCGTCTAATCTCCCATTTCTGTTGGTTGTTGTACTCTTCCTTTGCCCACGAGCGTTTGCTGAACAAGCAGCTTTGCCGCTGCCAATTTCTTGACTGTTGAGCGTCTGAACGCTTCGATGCAAATGTTTTCAGGAGACAATTCCCAGAGAGGAAAGATTCAATTAAGTGCTCCTGGTTCATTTTCTGGATCTCGTGTTCGTCACCGTCGGGGCTGCAGTCGCACAACTAACATGTTGTGTTTGAACCTTTTATTCCAATCAGTTCCAACAGACGTCGTCTCGGCATTGTTGTTATAAGTGTTTAATGAGGTTTTTTTTAATTATGTGGATTGCGTGTGCTTGACTTAACACGAGAGAGAAGTCGACTTGCAGTCTGAGGCTCGTATTGTCGCTTGCCACAAACAATGGGCCAGGGATTAAGCTTCTGCAACAGAAGAACCACGAGTATGGCTAATTAACAACATTGACACAAACGCAATTTTGAATTTTATTAGTAATCAGTAAAAAAAAAATTGGATTTACAAAATTTGGATTCTCAAACTAAAGGGATTTGAGAATTGTTGGTCAGCAGGCCACATAAAGGTGAAATGATGTGCACACACAGAGACCTGCACTCTGCCATGAAATGACTCCATGTTGAGACTATTCTAGAAAATCATTCTGGTAAATTGCTCCCCGATAGAACGTGGAGAGTTTAGTCAGAGGTGCAACAGATTCTTTTTTTTTTTTTTTTACTGAAAACACAACTATCCGAATTCTTTCACCTCTCAACCCTAACCCCCTCCTCCCCCACCCACACACTCCCTGCTTCCCTCTCACCATCGCCCGCTGCACTCCCCGTGCACCTCTGCAGTGCATGTGGCTGAATTTTCATTCACCCAAGAGCCAAACGTGCCCTTATGTTGTTTTTTTAAAAGAAAAATTTAAAATTCTTTTTCTCGGACGCAGCGTCGGTACGATTGCATCCCCACTGACCTTATTATAAAGGGCGAGTTGCATTACTGAAAACACAACTATCCGAATTCTTTCACCTCTCAACCCTAACCCCCTCCTCCCCCACCCACACACTCCCTGCTTCCCCCTCATCATCGCCCGCTCCGCTCCCCGTGCACCTCTGCAGTGCACGTTGCTGCAGGGACGTGGCTGAGTTTTCATTCGCCAAACGTGCCCTTATGTTGTTTTTTTAAAAGAAAAATTTAAAATTCTTTTTCTCGGACGCAGCGTCGGTACGATTGCATCCCCACTGACCTTATTATAAAGGGCGAGTTGCAGTGAGTGAGAGCGATTGGGGGTGGTGGGGGGAGTGATGGGGGGGTGGTGGTGGTGGGGGAGGATTGGGTTGACTGCAGGTTCTCTGTCAGGCAGACACATGAGCAGTGATGTGACTAATGCTGTAAATGTGCTGCTGTGCCCGGCCGCTCGCCACTTTGCTGGCTGTCTCTTCACCTTTACTTTCCAAGACTCATCAGGAGGGGGCGTCACTTGGTTTTTACAGATATACGTGGGCGTCATAGTATGATACCGCGATACAGAGACAGTACTATCTCAGAATATTATAATTATAATTTAACAACTACTTATTTATTGCCGTGTTGGACTCCAGTGGTTCCAGCTGTGGACACAGGCAACAGACAGTTGACAACATAACACTCGTCATATAATCCCCTCAGTGACACAGTGGCAAGTTAAAACACAGGCTGTCAGGTGGACTCAGATCAATGCGTTCAACCGTGGTGAAAATGGAAAATAGACTGCAGCCATACTGTCCACACATAGGGGGCGTCTGAGGTAAATTATTAACTGGAGCTATTATTAGATTTTATTGTTATTTATATTAGCCGATGGACAAATTAGTTGTTTTTTTTTTTTTATTGTGTATAGGTTGTGTATTTGGCAGCCGTGCGTGTGCCCGGCTTAATGCACTAACGCTACACACTTCTTTGCAGTGAGTGGGATGAAATGCATTAACTGTATTAGGTGTGTGCGTTTAATCCTGGGTTCTGGGTTTTAAGGCTGATACTCACCATCTGTGTCCACTAACATTTATTATTTATTCTTCTTTGAGAGCACAAAAGTGTTTTCGGTGACGGGGGTAATGTCTAAGTGGTTTTCTTTGAGTGCATTTTACCCTGGGTGTTTTCTCCTCCCTCGCACACTCAGGGGCATCCTGTCATGGCCGATTTGTTTAAAGAGGTGCATTGTTCCCTTTGTGACAGTTATTGCGTATCTGCGTTGGCTCTTTGTGAGTCTGTTTAGCGTCACTGACAAAGTTGTATCCCTGCATGAGCAGATAAGTGTAATGTGAATTCATCGTCTCTTTCAACCCTAAATAAAATGCAGCCATTTCTGACTGTAAGGAATAACTGCGTAAATACGTTTAATTAGTCGGGCAGGCGATAATTAATGAATGCAAGGTTAATGCTCTATCCATCAATTAATAATTAATAATGAGACTTTTGTTCCTAGTATCATACATTATTTATATAGTCTGATTTTAAAATGTAAAATTTGAACCGTTAAGAACGTTACATCCAAGATGTGCCTTAGAGAAATTTAAAAAAAAACAAGTGATAGAGACAAACTGGTGTTAATAACTTGATAATTAAAGACGATTATGTTGTGTAGACCTGGATCTGCTGCCCTGAAGTGGGCAAAAAACAATAACAGAATCAAATCTGTTATTATATGTTAGAGACGTGATATAAAAACTCCAGATAGATAAAAAGAAAGTTTGCTAAGATGTAAATAATTAGATTCTTACTTTGCATTGTTGTAGGGGAACGATGCATTGCTGTCTTTTTGTTAAAGCCTGGTGTATGTGTGTGTGTGTGTCGTCATTATGAACAGACACGTCCCTCTCTGTGTGACAAATTGAAGAAATTATTCTGATGAAGTTCAAGGATGACACCATTATGATGATGTAATAATGAGTCCAGCCCACTTGACAGGTTCAAATAGGAAGGTGCCGAAGGACAAACCAGTGATGAATGAGGACGCTCCTGTGTATTGTCCTGTCAAATTCAACTATCACCTGGATCCAGAAGAAACCTCCCCTCAGGGTGTCAGAAGTCTTAACTGCTCACACACA
>JAFBJQ010000726.1:37127-104627 GCA_016785345.1 Trinectes maculatus | reverse complement strand
TGGTCTGTTACTGAGTGAATGCTTAAAGGACCATTATCCCCAAGAGCCAATGTGTGTTCATTTGTAGGTCTGCGATTCTTTCTTTCTTCGTTGGCTGAGCTGCGTTAGGAATAACAATCTATATGTGAGATAAAAAAAAGGAGAAGAAATAACACGCCAAAGATGGAAAAAATCGGAGGCTACCGTGTGAAAACAGTGTGAAATCACACTGCAGTGCAGAATGCACGATTTCATGCTGTTGGCTTAAAAACGAAAATAATTAGATCAACATGGCAGATTAGTTAAAACGCCATTAAAGTCTAATACCGCATGTTTTATGTAAAGCCCATTGTATGCATTTTAATTTTTGAAGCTTCAGCCACATATTTCAAATCAAAACACAACTAGCGTGGATAAAAAAGTGTCAAAACAAAGAACAGCATTAAAGGATTTCCGACTTTCCACAAACCCAAATTTCCAAATTACTTTTTTTTCTCACACCGAGAACCCGTTTAATGTGACCAGCAAAGATAACGCATTCCAAAACACCGTATGACATCAAGTTATTTGCAACCTGCCACTGACAAGATGCCCGTGTCCACGGCTACTTGCTCTGTAATGTATGAGTAGCCAGCAGGGAACACGGGGTGTTAGTTGTGGCTTGTGACTTGCTCTCAATCTCAGGCAGCTCCTGCTGCAAGAGAGCGCCGAGGAATGTTGGCGAAATGTGGTCTAATACACGAAACCGTCAAAACGCTAGCAGGCCCGGCACGCTGGTCCGACTGGGAGGTGGAATGATCCATTTCTCCCAGTTAAACGTGAACGTGTGAGTCTTCCCCAAACAGAATCAGAGTATTTTTTTTTTAATTCCAGCTGAAAGTATGACGATGAATATTAAGAAAGAGAAGAACAGCGTAGTCACTTTGAATTACAGCCACAGGGGAAATAATTGCTGTAATGTGCAGCAGCAAACTGTTTTGGCAAAGACTTAATGTGGTTTTCACAGCAAATGTGAAGAAAAAGTATTTAATGACTTCCATTATGTTTCTTGACTTTTTAAAAATTTTGTTGGGGTTGGTGGTGATAGTTGGATGAGACGACTCATCTGTTCGGCTTCACATCGGTAACATGCTTCACCGAAGCCCAGGTGATTTTCCACTGTATCGCTGCACCGCAAAGGCAAAATCAATAACGCATTTATTTTCTTTGTCCCGGACTCAACGGGGACGAAACGTCAATAAGAAACCGCTGATTTGAGTGGGTGTGGTTTTCATTCGCCGTGATCCGTCCTTTATCTCATAACTGTTTCAGTCAAAATATTTCATCGGTACTTAATCACCAGTTCCTCTTCTCTCATGACAGAAAATTAATGAACTGCTGACACGGCGTTTCTGAAATCCCACAAGGCACCAACGTTTAGATGAGGAGAGTTTAAAAAAAGATCATCAACTTCACACCAGTCAAAGAAGCTGAGACTTGCAGTGGATTGGCTGTGCGATGATTCTTGTGTCATTAGCTCGACAACTTTTATCAGGGGCACTCTTGACCCGTACCATTAAGTGAGCTGGTTATAATTGATTTACCTAATGCTACAAGTCCTACATGGAGTGGACTCTCTGGAGGAAACGCGCTGAGTGAATTATGAATCTGCCTGTAGAAGAAGAGCTCCAGTGGTAATATTACATTTCAGTTTAAGTCTTTGGGATAATGAGCTTAGGTTTAAGTGCAGCGAGCCGGACGGCACCGGAAGAAGACGGGGAACTCCAGGGATACAACTTCTTAAATCCTCATCTCTTTTATGTCGTAACTTTACTGACTCTTGGAAGTAGATACAAGCACGGAAGCAGAAACACATTTAAATGGAACATTAGCAATTTATCACACTTCTCTTCACTTAAACTAACTGAGGGTTGAAAGTGGAAATGACAGCTGCACAGTGCACTCTCTCCCCGGGGTTCACCGTTTCAATGCCTACATTTGGCTCCTGCTGAAGACATATTGTGTTTTAGAGCTCGGCGACCCTTTGGTAGTTGAACTGAAGAAAATGCCAGTAAAAATGTGCATTTAAATAATTTCTGCGGTGGAATCAAAAAATATGATGCTGTGTCCCCCAAGGAGACACAGTGATAAAAACACATTTCATCTTTCAGCCTTATCCTGCAACTAATAGTATTTTAATTCTGTTTGGCATCAGAGGAGAAACGGCACGAAGAAGAACCAAGGGAGCTGCGAGGAATGTACCTATGTTAATGAAGCAACTTCAGCTTCTTTTCAATGGAGGCCACTAATGAGATGTGGATTGGCAGAGGGAATTGTTATGCCTTTGAAATGCTAATTAAATGTAGCAGTGAAATTACAGTTTGGTCATATGTCAGTACCAAGAGTGTGGTGAAGATTGAACTCGCTATACATGAAACACATCGTGAAACAAGTACACATTCAAGTACTGGACTTGGAACTTGTGTACTGTAATTTCCCAGTTTGGGATCAATAAATTAAATCTATCTATCTATAACGAACACTTTTTCTTTACTTTGCTAATCGACTTGATAAAGATTTAGATAATCAGGTGACGCTGATTCATTGCCATATTGCAACAATATAAAAAAACAGTAGCAGTAGCAGCAGGGCTCTCTACAGGTCAAGCCAAAGAACATGGTCCCTGTGAATTGTGTCATTGTTTGCTGACAAGCCTGGAAAACACTGAGCGCAGTACTTTCAGTGCAGGGCTCAGGGGATCCAGAGGTCAAGTCATCTCTGTAGAGGCATAGCAGCTTCATAAGTGAGAAATAAAGTGAGCTCAGAGAATTGTTCTGATAAGTGGTCGACAAAGATTCAGGAGAGGTGGTGAATGGAAGACCACAACTGTTTGTGGGATAGGAATCTCATCTAAAGCATAACGACTCAAAATATTCCTTTAAAAAAATGCAGCGTTTAAGTTTGGCACAATGAACAGTTTCATTACCAATGTAACATCTTGGATAGCTTTTGCTTCGTTAACTACACAGATCTTCAGATTAATATCAATTGTTAGATTCATATCTCTATATATCATACTTGGAATGT
Source organism: Trinectes maculatus (assembly GCA_016785345.1). NCBI lineage: Eukaryota > Metazoa > Chordata > Actinopteri > Pleuronectiformes > Achiridae > Trinectes > Trinectes maculatus. The sequence goes on along the minus strand of JAFBJQ010000726.1, from coordinate 101,582 downwards.
CTTATTATTTTAATGATTATCAGTGTTTATATTGATGAGTTCTGATACTCGATAAGACAGTTTATTTATTTTGCTGTTTATTCGTCTTTAACTGAGCCACCTAACGTTTATATTTGGCGAATTGTAGAACAACCTTGTTGTTTTCAGTTGGAACATTGAATAAGAGTGAAAGCACAGCGACGTTCTCCAGAAACACTGCTCATTCTCTCAGGAGACAGAAACTCTTCATGGGTACACCGGCTGTGCTCGAGCCCGTGACACCACACATCTCTTTTTGGTTGTCGTAACAAGATGAAGCAGCTACCTGCCATTTTAATTGCCTCTCTCACTTTTGACTAATCACAGAAGACACAATGGCCCTCTGGGCAGCCAGCCAGCTGGAGCAGAAGGACGTTAGGTGTCAGTTTTATTCCCTGGCAACAAAAACTATGGCAATAAACGCAAAAAACTCCCCCTCCCAAATGAAATTAGTTAATTTTATGCCTGATTTTATGGCAGTTTGATTTCCAGATGTGCTCTTTAGTACACATTTAAAACGTCTGGGCGAACAAGCGAACGTTATTTTGGGCACAAAGTTACGACATAAGTCTGTGAGTGCAGTTGGACAGCAGTTGACATATTTTCTTGTTTTTGTTTACATGTTGACTTGCGCCATATTTTCAGTTGATCTTTGGTGGTTGACAAAGGCACGGCTTTCCAAAACTTTACTTACGACCAGAATAAAAACGCCATCATGTACCGCTCAGAAACTGACCAGCTGTTATATCTGGATCTTCTCTGAGGGGGCGTATGAGCCAAAGAAAACATTCCCACCGGCATCACTGCGGTCAGTAGTCAATAATGATAATAATGAACAAAAAGAAAGGCCATCTAAATCAATGTCTCCTGACATCTTTGTCCATCGAGGGCTGCAAGCCGCTATCTGTATTAATAGAGTTTGTTTGCCTCACAGCACATTTCATTTTCCAGCTGTGATTGTCACACACCGGTGTTGCTGTCTTCTCGCAATGTGCTGATAGCACAGATCTGAGATAGATATCCCCGACTGCACGCCTCACACACTGATCCTGATCCACACAGCAGCTCCAGAGGGCTCACCCCTGCCACCTCATAAACGCCGGCCTTGCAGAGGCGTCACGGGAGTCGTAATCTCTATCCCGAAAGTATGGTCAGATCGCCAGATCGTCTTATTTGAACGCTGGAGCACAGGGTGGTAGCAAGTGAGCACAGCTCTTTAGGGTGTAATTACATTCAGTCCCGGTTTGGGCTATCTATAGAGCAATTACTTTCCCAAACAAAACCCCGTTATTGCGTTATTGTCTGCAGATTGCCGTCCTCAGAGATGATACAGCAGCTTACAGTCGATTAATTGGACGGATGGAGTGTGGTGGGTAGATGTGTCCAAAACACTCGGTATTTTTGTTGTCTTGATAATTAATCTTGTAGGAATTTCCCTGCCAGTTATTTTTAGGCACCTCATTATTCTGCCAACCCCAGGTCACACTAACAAACCTCCAAGTGACTCACCATTAGCCAGTCCCTCCACTTCGCAATCAACTTATCACCAGTTTCAATTTCCTAATTAGGGTTAGCATTTGTATTACACAGCAGAGCCGTAATCTAGTGGGTGGTGTTTTGCTTTATTGACTGTGCAGCCTCTTCTGGCCTTGGGTGATAATCATGCTGTGACAGAAGCTGAGACACTGACACAGGGGTTAGAAAATCTTTAGCACGTTCATGTTTTGGGTGATTTCTTAAATGAGACTGTGCTGTTGTTGTGTGTCAGTTTCTAAAAGTTGCTGAAGTTTAGAAACCAATGATCTGATGGGTGTAAGTTGGTCTTGGATTCAGTTGGATCTAGTTGAGCACATCAGTCAGTGGATGGATGAATGACACCTGATGTGAGACCCATCAGAGAGTCTGTGGTTGACTTTGGATGGACATCTTTGGGAGTGGTCTACCCCACCACCACCACAAGGGGATAGATTTTGGAGTATTAGTGTTTATCCCTGCAGTTAAGTCTCACAGACTAGAAGAGTTTATGTTAAGGTTCAGTGAAGCGGAACCTGCCCCGCAGGCTCGTCACGGCCAAACACCTTACTGAGGCTTTTTATGCTGGATTTTTCTGTAGTCCATTACCCAGCAGTGTACCTCTGTGGAAACGAGGTCTACACTGCTTACGCGTGATCCGGTCAAGTTGTGTCTGTGTAAAACAGCACGGGGACACAACACTGATAAAAAAAACAAGTAATAACATGTAGAAAAACATTGAAATATGCGAAGTGTGTTCGCTTGCCAAGTCCTCTGGAGTCAGTATTTTCAATTTGAAAGCAAAGGCAGGTGGTGGTGTGTGGTCGCGGTTGTCGAAAATATATTCAATAAGCCTCATCTGGCTTTTATTATTGTCTTTTTTTATTACTCAGCATGAATATCTAATTCCATCATTTTAATGAAACATGATTCATTAAAGGCATGTTTCAGTGCCTCTTCTTGAAGAGTTGAGTTTCTTTTGCCATTTAAAAGTTGAGCAGGTTGCAGAGCTGAGAACGTTCCTGTCAGGTTTGTTCAAGGCTTTATTTCAGAGCATTAAGGTTGAACTATTATTTTTTGTTACAGAAAAACAGGTTCCCGTTTCGTCGTACCTATTTTTAGGGAGAATGAATCATGCTCTTGTTCACTAAAGAGAAAGTTTTATACTTTTAAACTTTTAGCGACAACCTGAGTAGTCTGGTTTATATGTATGAAATTGCCTGTTAGTGTTCAATACAGAAATGGGACTTGTGGTCTGCCGCGGCTGTTTAGATTAGGGAAAGTGTTAAAGCTTTCTTGGGGCCTCTTCTTCTCACTGGAGGCGAATACGTGCGAATCAACTGTGAAAAGTCGCCAGACAAGACCCAGTTATATGGGGAAATAATGATGTGGCTGAGACTTTGTGTCTGGGTAACAGTGGGAAGCCGCAGATGGTCAGGTCTCTTATGACTGAGGATGAGGGCCAGGTTCTGAAAATGAAAAGAGTCGGACTAAAATACACAACATGATTGCGTAGTGCATCTTAGTTAGAAATAAATACTTTTTTTAAACCTGTGTGTTAGAATCAGTATTAAACAGTGCACAGGCTGCGTGGAAATTTGATATAATCAGGTTGTGAATCTTAGAGGCTGTTGAGAGATTGTTTCTGCAAGCTACTTTTAAAATTACAATGGCTTATACAACAATTTTATGAGTGGCCTAGCATGAAATTAGATCCCACTCAAGCCCGAAAACTGGATTATTGAATTTCATCTGCGCAATGGTGTCTCTCTCCACCAGGTCCTGATGCTGGTGTTGGGCCAGATGTGATATGGTATGAGACTGCAGACAGAGATTAACAAATTTAATCGAGATAATGAAATAATGTGAAATAAAGCCAGTGCTAAACCGTATGCCTGTATGTAAACTGTTGCTGGGCAGAGCTTCCCCTTGAAGTGTTGGTCTCACCTCTGCTGGTGTCTCTCTCCCCTGCTTCTGTCCTGTTAATTCCATCAGTATGCTGGGTCATGCACCTCCTCCACTCTGGACCATCTGCCAGAACATCACCGTTTCAGAAAGATGAGCAGAACAATCGTATTTGTCCTCATGTTTGGTCATTCTGCTGTTGCGGGTTGGGGAGGGGTGAGGAGGGGGGTGGGGTGTTAATGGCCACAGATTGATGTGATGAGTGTCTGTATTATGCTAATGAATCGCAGCAGCCCCTTTCATATGTTCTGCAGAATGATTGTGGTTAGCACTGATGGCTAATTTTTTGCATAGGCTAATGGGAAAATCCAAAATGGTTATTTCACTGCAACCGAGCGGCGTCGTAGCTCAATCTGTAAGTTCATACGCAGCCACATTTTATTCATCATTTATTTAAAAACGCTGATGGAGGACTTTATTTCAGCATCGTGGGAATAACATGCCCCTGCGACGGTATATTGAACGGTTCAATGCACACATTACCATTTTATCATAGGGAATCGTTTTCAGGAGTGACTATTAGATGTCATGGAGCCATACACCTCGTAGCCATGGTAACCGCCGGGTTTAACGTCAGATTTTGAGGGGCAGTAACTTGTGATGAGGAAGTTGAAGTAGTGGAATTTAGTTTGACTTTGTTGTTGAAATTGTTTTCTTTAAATTCTTAACGAAAACAACCCCTGAAAGTTTTGTTCCTGCCACTCTCCAGTGGTGGTTTATTTTCTCGAGTTGCCACGGCGATGTGTGGGCGTGTGGTCAATACACTGTGACTTTACTGCTGGATTTGACCGCAGGTACAATAATACACACCATTGAAGACTCGGAGATAAAACAGATGTAGAACTTCTCTGTTCACCATATTAAAAAAAAAAAATTACCCGTTATTGCATTTTCAAGTTTGTCATCCACCACCTGCTGCCCTCAGGTCCAGAGCAGTGCAACAATGAGCTCCAGCAACTCCACTACTATAGGATGGAAATGATTCTGCTCCATTATCCTGTTACTGGCTCGTGTGCCTCAGTAAACGGTGCTGTCTGCAGCAGCTTAGGCTACAAATAAAGATTCTGTGGGTACAGCAACAGAACTAAAAGGTATGGCGTTCTGCCACTGGCAGAAATGTGCTGTTGGAAAACACTTACATTTTCATACGCTGGTTCACAAAATGCAGTTCTTACAGATACCCACTTTGAAAAACATTGCTCCACAGCACCACATGTGGCCAAGAACCCCAAAGGCTACTCACAACCTTTAGAAAAATCCCAAGAAGTATATGGAGGCTGCCAGTGTTGTTGTTGTTTAACTTTGTTATCACCGTAAAGTTTAAACTTCTGCCAGATGGACGTCCTGAATGAGCTTGTGACGCCATCATTAATGGCATCAAATGACCTTGTCGAGTGATTTTTAAAATGAACTACAACTAGTGGTTCTTTCCTTGTTTGGCTTATGGGAACATCATCAGCCTCCCATCTACAGTATGCAGTTATTATGATCACACTTTAAACTTGTACATAATTATTTGTCAAGATGTTTGGATGACAGACGAAACCTCCTCAAGGTTGATGAGCTCACTTACAGTATAAATGTCAGTAGATGAGATTTTAGAACGTACCATTTGGTGCAGGTTGACAACAAAAGTCAGGAGGTTTCATATTTTGCACCTCAGCGGCCTATAGCAGTCCTGCATCTGCTGATTTCTCGGACTTTACAGAAACGTACGCGTTGGTCTCAGAACAGAATGTCGTTCCCATTAACATTCACCACCACGGCGGCAGATAATTCCTCTCCTGCATGTTAAGCAGACATGACATGGGGCTTTGATTGTAAATAATTTGGCTGGAGCTTTGAGGGTCATCCAAGCGAAGATCATCTACTCTCTCTTCATATCAAGGCCTTCTGTTCCTCCAGCTGCCGAATCGCCTGTGTTTCAGGCAGGTGTCAGAGAAGCTGCGTGAAACACCTTCCTTCTTGATACAATTATCCCTCTGGCTCTGTAACTTAACCTACAACATGGCTGGGAGGCATCCCAGCGCTTCCAGGAATACTCAGCGTCCGTGCCGGAATACTATGACATGAATGATTACACAGATGTGATGAGTTGACCTGCTGTAATGTAGTTCTCTTTGAAAAGTGCACTGTCGACTGGAGCTCGGCAGCGATAAATCAATGTGGAAGCAGGGCTGCTATCTTTTCGCACACAGGGTTTTTGCTGGAGGAGAGATCATGTACCATCCGAGCAGCTGCACATGTCACATTCAATTAATTTATTGTATGGCATCAATTAGTGCCACAGTTTTAAATCAGTTCCAAATTTAAAAAAAACAAAAAACAAACCTTGAACCCCTCCAACCAGTGAGTTCTCACTTCAGACTGAAGAGATGATGTAATCGCTGCGTGTCAACGGTTCTTTGCTGCTTTGCTGCAAATTTGCCAAAAGCTATGTATCACTTTGACTTGCAGTTATTGATTGCAGCCTTTCTCTTCACTGATCATCTTCTCTGCAAACGCAGAGGGACCCAAGTAACCCTGATGTCAGGACTGCGTAGACGGCTCCTGGTCAAGTGTAACAGATTGTAGTCAAAAAGCTGCACCGGCCAGATCATCAATATTGCACGAGTCCAGAGACTTTGGCTCCGACCGGTGCTTTTCTCCTTCCCTAAAGACGGGGGGAGAACATGTGTTTTGCCGTTAATTAAAATTGGGACTGTGCCCACGTTGCATGATTAATTACCCCCTACCTTGCAGTTACCCACAAACACTGATGACTCCTTGCTTGTATGTCATGGATCGGACTCGCTCCATTCATCAGCCCTGTAAGGTCAAGCTCAAAGCGACAGCACGTCCTGTAATTACAAGTCCCTGCTTTTATTATTGTTTTTGACAAATGCGTCTCTGTCTGCACATCCGTTAGCGTCCCTAATATTACACAATTAAACCAATGTTTGTACATTATTGCACACTTATAAATGAAAAGCTTTTTTTTTTTTTTGGTTTCCTCGGGAGAATTTCAACACCATTTTCCGCAAGGTTAAAACATTTGAGAGATTTTCAATAACTAGAGCATCGTTTTCTGTTCCGTCCTCTAGGGGGAAACGCTAGCTACCGTTTTGGCTTTGGAGAATGCCACTGAGCAAATGCGTGTCTCCTGACACCTTGAGTTAATGATCAGCCAGAGAGCTTCCACAGAGGCAATGTATTTGGAGTCACCAGCGAAGCATGACAATAACCTTTAACATTATCATTTACACACATATTATACCGCGGGACAGATTGTCTATAGGTGGCCTCGCAGCAATAAGTCATCCGTCACTGATAGGCTACCGTGCCGTTTTTTTTCCCCGTCAGGTTTGTGACTTTGAGGTGGTTCGCAGGCCAGAATCGTCCATCTTGTGAAATTTCATTTTTGTCTTTCTCAGAACGCCTCGGTCCCTCAAGGTGAAATAACGCAGTATCGCCGCCGGCGTGATGCTGTGAGATTAAAAACAGGCGAGAAAGCAGGGGAAATTAAATAAAGTGAATTTTATCATTGAGCTTGTCAAACAGCATCAGTTTATGGAGAGACGTGAATTACTGTGGGCATCTGGAAAGCAGCGCCGCGCGTTCAATGCCACATCGCTCTGCCGCCGTGAGAGGAGTGAAATATTTGTGAGCAAATGTAGGTTGTCAGGGACCTGGAGAATCAAAGCTGCTGAAATATAACATATTTTTTATGAATCATGCAGGACACACACAAACACATACACAGCAGTGGTGACTCACGACATGACAATAACAATATATTAAAGGGCAAAACGTTGTTTGTTTTTTTACAGTCAGTAAACCAATAGAATAAAGGATAAGACACGTATAGATCTTGCACACACACACACACACACACACACACACACACACACACACACACACACACACACACACACACACACACATAGTGAACATATTAGCAAACTGATGATGTAACAGTATCATGAAAGTTGAATTGATTTTTTTTTCTCAAACACTTTGCAGCCTGTTGTGATCAGGAGGTCAGGAGGTCAGGAGGTCAGGACAGATTTACCTTGAAACTCAAACATTCCTAAAAAGATACTTTTGAGGAATCTTTTTGTCAGCTCCACCTTTTGCACTCGCGTTCCCTCCTGGCTCTCTACACCCATCACAGATAATCAGCGACCACTGGCACAGTCCGGTAATCCCTTCTCCTCCAACGACAGACGAGGGACAAAAAGGGGAAAAAAAATAGTCCGGGGAGCTTTGTTTTGTTTAACAAAGCTCAATTAAAGCTTTGTCAATTAAAGATGCCCTTCCCTCAAATACCCTCCTACAATCAATGGCCCTGGAGGACAAGCGAGACAAGTTGGAGGCAGCGTATGGAAACGGCAGTTTGGATGGATTGGCCCTTTAAGAGCCTTTCAGTCTCTATCACAGGATGCTGAAACGAGGGCAGACGTTATATTGTCAGGTGACTTTATTTGAATAAAACCTGTGGGTGACGCCACATATGTTTTACCTCAGTAACACATCCTCCTCCTCCTCCTTAATCCTTCTTCTTCTTTTGTCATCTAATAATGGTTGGCAAAAAAAGCTTTTTGATGCACTGTTGCCATCCTCTGGCAGTAGTAACACATTACTTTGTACTGTTTGCCAATAAAACAGTGAAACACGACCAGTCAACAGATGTAAAAATAAAAATATAGAGAATATTACAAGAAATTATTGTAAATTATTTAAATTTAAAAAAATGTATTTTAATCTGTTAAATATTTGGTATGGATGGACAGGGCTGCAGGGGTTTTAATCTGCAAACTAGTCCCTGTTTCCTAATATTGTGTCAACATTGTCATTGCGTCTCTGGGGGAGAGAGAGAGAGAGCGAGAGGATGATTTGAGTATGGGGAGCATATAACATCTTTTTTTTTTTTTTCCACTGCGGTGGCAGATGTTGCTCAGGTGTGTAGATGATGAGTGGGTGTGAAGAGACACGGTGTACAGAACAAGTAGGACACCTTCAGCGACTTCATTTCAGCCAGAGAGAGACGTGTGCGCCTTCGTTCAGCACAATTTCATGCAGTGAATGTAGCAGCTGACGGCCGTGGAGCTTTTATTATGAAGAGTAACCAGGATCATGTGACCAATGACAGGAAGATACAGTATTTACTTTACTTAATACTACATTTTGCATCTTAATCAGTAAATACCTGCAGCTGCACATATAACATTCGGAAGTTCTGTTGCACGGTGGTGTGAAGGAATTAAGGACGGGTATCCGAGAGAGGAATTTTCATGGAAGAACATTGTAGTCACGTTTCCATGTGGTGGTCTCAGTGTGGAAGAGTGAGCGAGTGGAGGAGAGAAGGTTTGGGCCTCTCTTCATCTCCAGCATGAAGCAGTAAGAAACAGCAGCAGCTCTTTAGACGTGCGGTTCGCCTGCGATGTGTCAAATAGCAAAATGGCTGCAATTATTAAGCACTTTCATCCAAAGTGCTGTACAATTTGTGGACTGAGCTGAGATGCCGTGTGTGCGACTGTAAGGGAAAAAATGGCGTTTTGGCCTGCGACGCTGAATGTAGACAGGAAGAGCTGAGGATCGATTCACTGACAGCTGGCTCATGTGTCATCAATACACACTGTTCAATGTAAACAAACACACAGGAAGTAGCACAACACTCATGAGACACTGTACGTCTGATTGATGTGATAATAAAAACATGAAGTAAATAGCTAATATATTAGAATTATATAGAATAGGAGATCCGTTCCTGAGAATGTGTCGTAACTGAATTTCGACGTAAGTCGGAACATACATTCATATGTAAGGTAGATACTAAGTTGTGCCACTAGATGTCGCTATAACACCACGCTAAAATAAGAGTTTACTGTGGTGAATTGCCTTTTTGTCCCTCTTGACCCTCTTGACACACCGTAGGGGTTGATATTGCGAGTGTAATGAGCATTTCCTTTAGATTTCTGATATCAACCGTTAGACCCTGTGTTGTGAATAAACCTACGGTATCGCCACGATGCCGAACGCATCTGTGTCCGTGTGCATCTTGTCACTTTCAGCACATTTTCTTGTGTAACTTTGTTTTAAATATTATGTGGTTGAATGTACACACACACACACACACACACACACATGCAGTGGTGACAGGAAGTGGATGCAAACAGTCGTCTTTTACCAGCAGATCACTGCGATAAGCATAATTTGTTTACACAAGCGTATACAAATGCAATCATGAATGAAATATGAAATATGGCCTCTGAGCAGGAGGAAGAATAAACTCCACATACAGTGGGGAATATTAAGTCTTCCTGTCCATTTCTTTTTGTTGTTTTGGTGCCTGAGGCCGCACTCATCATACGCAGTAATAATGTGGATCTGCCACGCGGCTGAATTAAGATGGAATGTGACCTGAGGTTGGCAGAATCACTCGCCGCAGAGCAGATTAGGGAAACAAAACAGTCTTTGCTAATTTAAATGAGCAAACTCTTAGTGGTGAATTTGAAGCAGTTTGCAGCGATGCTAAGATGAGACGTGTCAGCTCGTGACAAAACGTCAGGATTTATTTTCATTTCATGTGCAGTTTTCTTCATTAGGCTGTGTACCACCCTTCCTTCCATAAAATAAAGATATAAAGGGAGGCGTGGCGGCGCACACTTTTAGTACCCCCTCATGGAAGCTGATAGTAAAATTGAATTATTCGCCCATGTTTGGCAGCCCACTTGGGACCACATTATCTCCACGTCAGTGGAGCTGAAGTCCTCTATGTGCCTTTCATTATTATAATTGCCATGTCTGTCCATCACATGGGCTCCCCCAAAAGAACGGTGTCTTACATCGAGCAGCCATCCGAGCGAACATGGGAAATATGCACGTTTCAGTTTGAAGCCGTATGATCACATTAATGTGGAAATTCACTGAACTCAAATTAAAACATCAGCGTCGGTGCAGCTTGCATTGGTTTAACCGACGAGGAAGTGTATCATTTGCATTAAGCCTTTTTTTTTCACTTTTAGTCGATAACCAATCAGGTAAAACTCGACCATCACTCGACTCTTAACTCGTAATAATCTGATACAACACGTCATCGAACCTTTACTCTTGTAAAGTTCTCCTGCATTTTCCCTTTCAACCTGATTTGTTGTCCTGTTGTAGAAATGGAAAAGTTGTAAACGTTTTACAACCACTGTAATGATATTTGGTGTCATATTGTCACATGACCTGGTAATGGCTGCCGGGGGGGAAACCTGCAGTATAATGTCAGTGGATCATGCCAACTCAGCATAATAGCATGCTGTTACATGCACTTTAGGTGTAAAGACAAAATGAATGGTTAACAGTTTGGATTTCAGTCTTCATTGGTGTCATGAGACCTGTGTTTATCCTGGAGGCCGCGAGCAGTGAAAGATTTCTGTTTTCTGTCGAGTTGTGAGCAGTAATAACATCACAGTTTTGGTTTTTGTTGTTTTTTTTGGGGGGTGGGTGGGAAATTAGCAGTCAACACTAACCTTGACAAAGACATCGCACATTTTCTGGCTGCTTATAAAGAGAAACAATAAAGAAGTCGCAGTGGCTTCCGCTGGTTGCTTGGCTTCGTTGTCAGTCGTCAGCATTAGGAAACAGTTGTTCTGCATTAGCAGTTACTTGGGGCTGCAGCTATTTGGCAACACAGAAACACATTTAAAGAAACACATTTCTGAAGGTCAGTAATTCAGTGTACTGCCGTATATTGTCAGTGCAGAGTAACCCCCTTTCTCCTTGATGAGATGGCCTAATTAATGGCAAGGATAATTAACCGAGTCCCATTTCATTGGCGACAAAGTGCAAGGCAACAGACCTATTATCCTGCTGATAACTGAAGTGTCCTTCGTTTCATCTCCACTCTTAACGCCATCAAATACCATTACTGATTGTCCAATTTACAGAGTGCGCTGGGACCTCGCTGCTCCTAGAGGCACAGATGTGCATCACAAGTACCAGGTGGATGGACGGGTCTTCTCTTTAAACAGGATCTCATGGTATCCTGAGGTTGGACGTTGTGTGAGTGTCCGTGGCAGATTATGTCTTATCTGATATTACCGGAATATTTCATGGAAACGGTGATGCTATCAGAGATGAGTTTTGCCCAAATCCACATATACACCAAATTATTCCTGCGTTCAACATGGCTGACAGAGAAGTGGAAAGAAAGCTGCTGCTACCAGATGTTTGTTTGAAGAAGGTTGTAAAAATGGAGGTCAGAGTTCAGTAACCTTTGTGGTTTCAGATAATTGAACTTGAGATTGTCGAAGACCAATTCCAAGATTTTTTTAAAGTTAGAACTACAACCCCACAAAAAAAATCCAGTATTGTTTACTTTTGAAACAACAGTTTCTTGCATCTTTTTTTAACAGTACCAAAAAACACAGGCAAAAAAACTATAATTTTGGAAATAAGCATTTATGAAAAAATTGCAAACTGTCACCAAAACCAAACATGTGTTTGCCTGACGATGTGGTGTTAATCATGAACAATGATGACAAAAGGATGTGTTTGTATTGATGAAACTGTCCTGACAGTTCTGGACACGCCGCGCGGTGACGGCGTGTTTGTATTCTTTGGGGATCATGAGGAATCAACGCAGCTGCGGTGAAGTCGGTGTTAACAGAAGCAGATGGTATTTGTTTTATTGGGGGTGGGGGTGGGTGGGTGTTGCTGCCAGTATGAATCTGTAGTTTCTTGTAGTATTTTTATTTGACTGGACTTTAGAAATCGACATGTTTCTCGTTTTTTTTTTCCATTAAAATTCAAGTTCGAGTGTAACCTTGTCTTTGAGGTTGATCCAAAGCAGTATTGTGGTATAAAAATCTCCGAGCTTTTTGTGTTCACATAAATATTGCAAGATTTCCATCTGGGACATTTTGTTCTTGCTAAGAACAAGATATTGTTGGATTGACGGGAGCATAAGAAAACACTGGTGCATTACTTACTGAGACCTTGGTGATAAGTCCATTAGCATTCATAATCTGTCCACGCGTGTCACTGGGCTTGGAAATGAATGCACCCCTCCGGCTCGGGTCTCCATAAAGGTGACCGGATTGTTCTGGTTTGATTACTTTAGGAGATAAGATATGCATTAAAGGAACATACCGAAAATGTATCCAAGGTCAAACCTTCACTGCACAGCAGAGAACAGAACCCTAAAATTGGACCTGCGCTTTAATATCTAATAATATGGTCAGCGATAACTGGGACATGATGTATAACATGTGCCAGGTTGCATGATCTGACTTGTTTTCTGCAGCCGTTTATATCCTGTCTCCAATAAATCTTACATTGACATGGTCTTATCATGTCCGACCTGCAGCACACACACTTGAAACAACATCACAGCAGGGGCGAATAGGAGTCGTGGCTTGTAAACAGTAAACAAGGGCAGCTGGCCGCCGCCGGCTGTGTGGATCCAGCCTCCGCGCTGTTTGGAAAGTGCTGATCCTGATGTAATATTGACGGCTGCTGAGCCAGGCCAGGTCTTTGGCTCTGACACATTAAGGTCATATTACTTCCCTCCAACCTCCCTGCCGATCCCACTGAGCCCAGCGCTAAAGATAGCACGCCGCCGATACGCCAGCCAAACTGCCACCATGTTGGTGATTAAAAATGCATGGACCCTTAATGTTAAACATGACAAAGGACAACGAGGGTTGGGACACAGGGTGTCGACGTCAAACATCGTCGGAATGGCCGCTTAACAGCTAACAACACGCGTCGACACTTAAAAGTAATTGGACTTTAAGTTCTCGAAGCAGTTACGTTGTGATGTCCCATGCACGTCCTGAAGTTGGACAGACAATACCTTATAGCCAAGTGTCAGGGCAAAATTCAATATATCGTCTTGGCAGCATAAATAATGCATTACAGGCTCTTAGGCTAAAAAAGGGGGAGGTGGTGGTGTGTGTGTGTGTGTGGGGGGGGGTTATAAATATGAAACGTATGAGTTGTATTGACGAGGGCGAGCCAAGCTGGCACCTGTCATCAACAGGAGAGCTTCCAGTGAAACAACAGACGGATGTCCTCTGTCGTCCTTGGCCTTTACTGGACCTGTATACACGAACCCTGTGAAGGTGAAGCCCGACGCGTGTGTGTGGGGCGTTTAGGCAAGTTGTACTGTAATGAGTGTAACTATCAGAAAAAGATGGCGTTCTGGTTCGGTGTTGACAGAAGGCAGCTTGTCAGTTTTATTGTGAGGATTTCAGGTTTTTGAAGAAGTACTGGTCTTTTTGAACAGCATCAATTAAATGTATACATGTGTGTGTATATATATAATCTGTATATTACATATGATACAGTGTAATTTTAATTTGTTTTACCAAAACCAGACTCAGAATAACACGACTCTCCTGTACGTTCCGTTGAGTCAGACCCGTGTGAAACAGTACGCAGCAGTCTGAGGGAACGACAGACACCAAACCACAGTCGCGTCCTCAAAGCGAATCCAAATCTCAGACTTCGCCAGAGGCTTTTGCCAACAGCGAACCATATGGCAAAGGATCACAGAGATGAAAGGCGGGGTACATCTGCCATGACGGCGTACATCTGCAAAAACCCATGAGCCCAATTTACACAGCCCAAAACACACAAACGAACAAAACAACAACGCAGGCCTCATGAATCACTTTCTCCGGGTTATGGAGGTTTAGGCTTGTTGCCCTACATGCATGAGGTGGAGTTTTGGCATGTCTCGTGTGTGTGTTTGTGTGTGTGTGTGTGTGTGTGTGTGATCAGAGATCTTATCTGGCCTGGTAATATTGGGAAATGGTGTAGGTGTGATAAACTATGTAAAATAACTGTGTAGTAGTAATAATACTGTGTTAAAGTTTCCAGTACAGGGAGCAGAACCAGTCACCTTTAAATAATTTAGCCTCAGGCCATTTTAATATCAGTCCCTGAAAAAAAACAAAAAAGTTAATTAATTTTTTAATCTTTTATCAGAGTTTTTTCTTTTCCACTACAAAAAGAGCCAAACAGAGATGGTTTAGTAAGAATCGGAATATCGGAATAACAAATATGTGAGTTTAAACTCTGGTCTAATGTCACACGTCTGCGCTTCATGTCTGAATCAAATGTGAACAAACGAGGTCGACAACACACCCGGGTGAAGTTACAGCCTGGCGAGCGCCACATCCTCACGTGTGTATTGCTGCTGGATGGAAAGACGGTGCTTAGCGAGAGGAGCCTGTTGTATTATGGGATGTCTGTGTTGAGCTGCAGGCGACCCGCCGAGCTTTTTATCTGGCTGTGCAACCTGCCCGGATGGCATGGGCTTGGCACGCCGCCCCTGTGACTGACCACTTGGCTCGTGTCCCGTTGATACTTGGCTCGCCGTGCACGGCAGAATCACCCCATCCCATAATTCCCTGCTTTACCTCCCTCTCTATTTGCGTGTGTGTGTCTCTCACTGTCTCTCTGGCCACTTGCCTGAGGACAACTGCAGTGCTTTGTGTTGCTGAGCGGGTCTTTGTATACAGGCTTCATGGCCGTACAACAACTGCACAATTATACAAACAAATCACATCCAGTCAGTCAGGGTTTTTTTTTTTTTTTTTTTTGTGCATCAGCTGTGACTCACCAGGCAGCGGTGTAATTCAATAGCAGGGACGGCCTTGGGTGTTACAGAACCCGGGGACATACAGCGGCTTATTATCCACCAACACCACCATCACCATCACCGCCGCCACCGCCGCTGCCGTGGCTGTGGCTGTCTATCAAACTGATAGCTCACTCTGAGTGGCGTCTCATTGACATTGTGTTGAATGTCCTGTGTCTGCCCTGCTTAATTGAACACAGAATTACCCCATTTGGACACGCTTAGCGGCGCGAGGCTCCGCAGACGCTGACCCCTGGAGCACACTGCGGCGCTCGCGTCAACATTTTGTAATCTGTTCGTACCGTTTACCAGCGGTAATTCCCAGTGATTATTCCAGATTATTCCACAGGCTGAGAGGGACAGTGAAGATTAGAGTTTTCAGGTGATGTCTGCAGATCTTGCACTTAAACCTTTGGCCTTAAGTCTGTAAATAATTCCAGACACTTGACTTTTTCCTGAGTGGATGAGTTGGTACAGGAAATGGAACAACGTTATTCAGTGATCTGGTGAAGCTTGTGCTATAAATAATAATGAATAATAATGTTTTCTTCCATTTCCCAAATTCTCTTTACCAAGTTATTGTTGATGTAATCAACACTTCAAATTAATTCTTGATTTAACAGAACTCTGCTGCCATCTGCTGGTGGTGAGCCAAACATACAACGTGTGTGTGGTCATAACTGAGGGTGTAAAAACAGACCTTGACAGTGTATGTGATTTAAATATTCACAAGCTAAATGTTCTATCAAATAAATATCATTTAGTTTTCCTTTATCACCGTCCAAAAAAAATGTAAAAAAAAGATGCTTAAAGATGTCCAAACTAGTTTTTGTCAAAAGATAAAACTTTTTTTTAATATTGGCATTTTTCTTATTCATTCAGGAACTTGTTTCCATTTTATAAAGTGAAAATGATGACGGTAAGGTTGTGCAAACACTAAATGCTGTGGCTACATATGTCCTGCAGATGGAGCCAAATACTAAAGAAAGTCTTGCAGTGTTTACAACTGACAGAGTCTATAAAGTTTCACATTCAAACTTGATTAAAAGGAAAAATAGATACAACATGACAAACACCAAGAGGTATAAAATGTATTTTAAGTTTATTTATACACGCGCACACACACACACACATATATATTTATATTATATATATATATATATATATATATATATATATATATTATATATATATATAGTATAGTAAAGTGGTATAAGGCATCATCTTAGGTACTGCATGTGAGTTTGTGTGATTACATACACATTCTCCACAACAAAGATATAATTCCCTTTTTTTTCTGAGCAGCAATCAGTTCCCCAAAGAAAATGATGGAGATGGGTTTGAAACATTCAGTAATCTGTTTGGTCATTAAGAACTGCTTTTGCTGGTAATTATACCACACGAGGCAGTGTGCCATGCCACTCGTGCATTCTCTTTGCGCTCAGACGTACGTTTTCCATCACCAGGAGGAAAAAAAAGCAGCTTTTCTTTAATGTTCAGTCCAAGTCCATAACTGCTTTCCAGGACAGCACTGAAATCCCTTTCCATCCCTCTCCAAGAGTGCAACTATTCCTACAGAAACAAATAACATCACATCTCAGAGCAGTCGTTTTATTTTATGTTTGTAATTATGTTCTTATTCCTAAAAACATTGAACAAAACCACTCATGTTAATGGACGTGACAACATGAACCCAGGTTTGTTATTTCATGAAGAGAACACCTCACCCACAAATATACCACACTCCCTCTGAGCCAGAATTCCCATCTCCAGTCTATGTGGATTGATTAAGTATCAGTCCATGCTGAATTAGCTCCCAGGCAGCCAGCGGTTATCATAAATTACACTCTGTGTCGTTCAGATAAGATGAACTTTATTACTCCCACAGGAAAAAGAAAAAAAAAAGTCTGTATGTTTCCATGAGGCTGAGCTTTATAAATGATGTGGGTTTTTCCTAGTATGAGTGGAGGCAGGTGTCTCGGCATGTGAAGATGCCGGGATTAGACGGAGCTTCACAGTACCATGCTCTTCACCTGGTCCTGCTGTGACCTGTCTGCCACTCCAACACAACACAACACAACACCCAACACTGACATACACCAACACAACATGTCTGTTCAAACTGTGGAATCCATTCGGATGGGAAATTAACAATAGATAAATAGATAGATGCTTATAAATAAATAAATACATATCTTTATTTTAAATGAATCATATGCTCATGACATTTTGTGTAAAAAAAAAAAAGTGATGTTTATGATTTATTTTAAAGCTGATATATGTTATATCACAGTGTGTTTCTGAAGTCTGGGGGGTGGGGGTGGGGGGGTTCAGCTGCTAAAGGTCAGTCAATGCAGGAATCAATCCTGCGCCACTGTCGGCTACATGAGGCCTTTACAAAGTAGCCAAATGGACGGTTATGTCGTCAATGTGTGTGTTCAGTTGCGTTTTAATCACCGTGAGTGAATGTGAGGAATCTTTGTCACCAGCTCTGTGAACGATGTCGTAATAGCAAAGACTATTTTAAATCGTTACAAGGAAAAAAAGGCCCCAGGTGGCCCCCCGGTGCTGTCACGTCCTGTCTGCGTACCAGTATTTCACCTGCATTATTGATTGCCGTACTTAACGACTTGTAGTCTAAAACAAAACCCGTCATACATTATGAATCATGACGTGATGCCTATTTGTCCTCCGGCCTTGCGGGGGGGGGGGCAAATAACCATCGTACAAATTAAAACAAACAACGCGAGACACATGAGCAGCTGCAGTTCTGCACCTCGTCCACCAGAGGCCAGATATCCCTTCATTTGACCCCTCTTGAAGTCATGAAGCTGCAGCAGCCCACAGTTGGTTTCCCACCAGGACTCATCTGTCATGCATTATTCCATCTGACATGCAAATGCCGTGCGTACATCTAACGCGATGTGTTCCACTTGGACTCTGATCATGGAGCCATGTGTGCGAGTTGGTTCTCCCACAGAGACCCACTCCCCCCCCCACGTTCCAGGAACCACTGCGGGTCACTGTGGTCAAATTAGCGGGCCGATATGAAACATGATGTGGATCTGGCGTTGATAAAACGATGGAGGGATAATCACGTCTCTCTGGGCTCATGTACAGTATCTCCACACAGCAGGTTAAATAAAGAGCATCCGCTTTGACTCCCCCCGCTGGACTGAACAAGAACTGAGAGATCATCTCGCCGTCGTGTTTCTTACTGGTTAATTTATTTGAAAATACTGAATTATGTAATAAGACGTTGGAATATTATTAAGAGTGTGTGAATCTTGTTTAACCTGAGGAGTGAGTGTTTTGTCCGACACTTCCATGACCTGAACCCGCTCTGACTAACAGGAAGCACCTTTTTCAGATTTATTCAGATTCAGCCCCGGGGATCTCCACAGGGGTCACGGTTTGACCCCCGGCTCCCTGCTCCTATCGTTGTAATCCTCTCCAGAGCAACACACACACACACACACACTCACACACACACACAGACACTTGACTGAAGCCTTAATATTTACGAGCCGGTTTGGTCCACTGCTCCGCGGCGTGACCGTGTGACACTGAACGCGTCACAGGGATGGAATTTATTGCTGGGCCTGCATCAGATGGTAACATTGATCCTAATCACCGCTCAGTGTGCGGTGATTAGACGTAGTTGTGGCTAAACCCTTTAATCAGGTGTCAGTTAACTGTTAACGGTGATGGATGATTTGTTGACACCGAGCTCGAGATGCAGTAGGTTTTTATAAAACGTAGCCAACTTCACCTTTCATCTGTTTCTGCATATTGCGGTTTCAGCCAGTTTGTCTATATTCAGTAGCAGAAAGTGTCGTTCTTTTTAAAAAAAAATTTTTTATAAATCCTTTCTTTGTGAAGTTCGACATTTCAGTTTGACCTCTCTCCTTTTTTTTTACCCACGAAAAGCAAAATGAACCGAGCTACAAAAAAAACCAAAACGGGATGGACTGAATATTTAAAGAAAAAAAAGACAGAAACTGAGCAAACAGATATGCAAAAGGACAACAATTTACCTTTGTTCAGCAAGTAGCATGTTGTGTAACTAAGCATTTGCAGATGAGCATATAATGAACTGCGCAGTGGAAATATATATTTTTCCTAGTAATTAGTTTTGTTGCTGCTCAAAGCCCAAACTGAAAACACAGGAGAGTTCCAGAAATGTAGCCGCATCTTTTTTTTTACGTCATTTTATTAAGAAAATAAGTATAAAAATATAAATATAAAACAATATGACTCAGCATTCAGACAGCGTGACGTCAGTGTATGACATTTTTTCCTACAACATACACTTTCCAGTACATATTACACCTATATGATGAAATGAATTCACAGTTTGACCAATAAACTGCACCAACCATTCACATGAACATTGCTTGTCAGACGAGGATAGCAAATAGGATATAGGATGTCCATCATTAAAAACACTTTGTGGATTTACAGCATTTAATGGAGCTGGCTGGAAAACGCCACCTGACTCCGCCCACACCTGATCCCGAACCCGAACCCGAACCCACACCCAGTCCAGTGCCATTAAACACTGATAGTATACAATACTACTATCTGTCAGGTCAATTACAAAACACATTGTCCACACCATTGTTCACAAAAATCCTAAAAGTCGAAGGCATCGTTACTGATTATGACCAAAAAACACAGAGATTTTATACTTGAATCCCTTGAATGATGAAAAAAAAAAACGAAAATTCAACTCAGTTCAAGTCTGTTTCATCTCACACACATGGATTGTGTGTGTGTGTGTCTGTGTGTGTGTGTACGTGTGTGTATACATGAGAATCAAACAGACAACTAGTTAACCAGCGAGCTAGTGAACTAGACAGAGAAACGTATAGAGAGCTGGATAGATAGGTAGACAGACAGTCTGACAGAAAAGAATGGGGCTTGAAGAAAAGAGAGAGAGAGACTCTGTCATGTCTTTGTCTAAGTCTCTCTATCAGGACTCTTCCCTATGTACATCTCCGCCAGCTTTTTGAACTGTGGCCCCCAGCTGCTGAGATAATCATAATCCTGGTCCCCCTCGGTGGCAGCGGACTCCAGCGAGCTGAGGGACTCTGCCAGCGACCCACTGCCCTCGTAGGCATATGTGGCCAGGGAGTCATAGGGGGGCGCTGTGGGATCCGAATCGTTCTCCTGAAGCCGCCCGTTAATGAAGTCTCTGACGTCCGTGTTATCCTTTATGGGTGATGTCCTCCGAAAGGGAAACAGCATTTCGGGGATGATGTCCCTGCGCAGCTTGTTAGCGTCCATCACCTCCGGGTTGCGCAGCGTTCCGATGTCAAAGGCCTGAGTGTCCTCCTCGCCGCCGCCCTCGTCGTTGTAGCTGACGACGTTGTCTCTGACGTCCTCTTTGGAGATGATCAGAGGCTCCTTCTTCCTCTGTCTCCTCAAGGCGGCAAACAGCACCACGATCACTACACAACAACACAAAGACACACACACATTTTTTTGAATGGCACATATACAACAATCTCCAGCACACAACCTCAGATTTCATCTCCACCATCTCTGTTTGTCGGTAACAGACAATCAGGGATGTGTTTTTTTTAAATAGACTCCTCGTCCTCCTCAATCTCTGAACTCCTCTTCTTCTCACCCCTGCTCCTGCGTTTCTCCTCCCTGCCAGCAGGTGCTGTATTTGTCTGTTTGCCTCCCACCTGGGTGTTAATTACACTTCCTTCACCGTGGGTTGGGCGGGGGTGGCGATTTAAAAGTGGCCGGTGAGCGAGCAGACAGGGAGAGGCGTCCCGGCTCAGCGGCTGCCCGTCGCCGTCACGCTGAGGCGCATGAGTCGGCCTGTCGAGGGGCTGCGCGGCCGCATGTCGGAGCAGAACGTGTCGGATAATGAGCAGATGTCAGCGCATTTGGTTCACAGAGAGCGAGACCTTGACATTAAACCTTTAGGACTCGGGAGGTGAAACAATCTGCAGGAAGCTTGTCAGTGGTAAAGTTGCTCGTATCAGGAGCTTCGTCACTGTGCAGCTCAAATATCGCACAAAACTCCAAACCATCAGAATCAGAGCTGGTCAAAGTCCAAACGTGAGTTGCACATGGTGTTTTCACACCAAACAAACGGTCCATTCGGACCTAAAGCTCTTAGTTCGGTTTGTTTTCGTTGGAGTGAAAGCATCAATCGCGCTCGGGTGCGAGGCCTCCAAAAAGGGGTGGTCTCAAACGTGTCGCTCCATAACGAAAGTCGAAAATGTTGCGTATTGTAACTGGAAGATACATATTGATGAGGAAACGTCAATTGGACCAGTTTTGGCGTGAGCGCGGATCTATGCTACACAGTAACAACTTTACTTCCTGGTGTGGATCAAATAATTGAACCTGCGGTGTGAACGCGCCCTAACATGATGCAAAGACTTCAACGTCAACAATCACAAAAGGGCGAGTGAGGCAGAAATGCGCAGCGCGCTCCTGTGGTCCGTTTAAGGCAGTGACAGTTGAAACCTTATGACTTATTGATATGCTCGTGCACATTTCTGCCTCCCTCTGGGTAAAATGATCGGCGTTGTCGCGGCTGTATCCTGTTACACATAGCTCATGACGGATGAGCCGGTGCGTTTGAGTGGAGCTTCGAACCACAGGATTATTTATTTTTGGAATTTAGTATTTGATGTACGTAAAATCGTTATAGCGCCACTGTGTGATGCTTTCATCTCAGTAGTTGTGTCTAATAGTGTATTTCACTGTTATGTTACACTATTAGTGTTGACTGATTTTGACACACTGCATTGTTTGCGGTGTAGAGCGTATAAAACGATAGGCCTGTCTGGGATCTTCTTGCATGTTGCTGACATTTTAATTACTCCCCAGACAGGTACATTTGACATTTTTATTATTTAATTAAATAAAGTCGCTTATAATTAGTGACATGTTTGACTACAAAAGATATAAACATGTAGGGGTTTGATGAAATAGCAAAGCTCCATACTGAAAAAGTGATGCTGGGCCACAGGGTAGTTGTTGTGTAGTTGTGTAGTTAGGTCTGAGGTCTGGGGTGAGTGCACAGTCTGGAGGTGTTCATTGGAGTTAAGTAAAAAGCAGTGTTTGCTGTCTCAGTTTGCAGGGTTCATTGGTGAGCATTAGATCAAACAGTGTGTTGTTGTGCTCTGACTACAGACTACAAACATTAGCATGTCCCGCTGCCCAATTCACCACCTACATTAGTAAGCTAGCATTACCTCCGCGGCCAATGAGCCTATTTACAGTGAGCTGCATTATGACGCTGGGTCACAGGTCATGGTATAAAAAGCCTAATTAATACTTTAACGTTTGTTGTGCTGGAGTCGAAAAGCTATTATAACGGGATTTAGGATACGTTAGCAGTAATGTTATGAGTAGATCCACCTAACAGGCAATATAACGTAAATAGGCAAACTCAAGTAAGTAAGTGCCCATCGTTAGGGCCCCTGTCCTGTAAACAACATTTACATTTAGAAAAACAACCATCCCATTATTGAATTTGCATTTTATGTTATAACCATATCTTTACTATGGTATAAACAGGAACAAGCTGGAAGAGTGGAGTAAACGTTGCTGCAGCCAGCGCCGCAGCTACGTAAACAAACGGACATCAGCTGAGTGGCACAAAGGGGCTCAAGCGTACATGGCCCCACACCTGCACGTACACATGCTCATACATTACGGCGACTCACTGAGGAGAATGATGACACAGAGCAGTATGGCCACCAGAGCGCCCGTGGTGAGACCATCTGAGAAGGGCAGCACCTCGGTGTCACACGACTGCATGTTTCCACGGCTGTCGCAGGCGCACACGCGCACGATGAGCGTGCTGGTGCTGCTCTGAATGGGGTAGTCGTTGTCGGAGATCACCACGGGCAGGAAGTACATGCTCATCTCGCGGCGGCTGAATCCCCCCCGCCGGGTGTAGATATTGGCAGTGTTGTCTGCGGGACGACACAGATGGAACCAGGTTGGTGAGACAGTGATGAGGTGTTGTGATAGTGTTGGACGCACAATTTCTATCAAGACGACAATTCCGTTATGAAAACATACAATTCTTTTCCCCTTAAATATGCGGTTATCTCGTTAATCATTCACTACTTGCGTTATTTTAGGCTGTTGTGACTTTTGTTAAAAAATACAGAAGCTCACCTTCCCTGTCGTTGATGGTGAAGTTTGGGTTGCTGGCACTGATAGTGAAGACAAACTTGTGTCCAACGAGTGGCTCGTCTGTGTCGACTGCACTTATCGTCTGAATCAGCTGCAAAAGGAAAGAGAACAAAAAGTTACGCTTTTTTTTGACACATCTAAAATAAAAAAGGCCTTATTATCGTGTGAATAAATACTGGTCTCTGTCTTTACTGGCTGAAGGTGAAGCACGTAAGAGTTTTAATAAGGTCAGGCGAACTTTATTTGCGTCTTGCGAACATGGATTTTACACACCTGTCCTGCTTTGACGTTCTCGCACACAAACGTGTCGTAGGACATTGCAAACTCAGGAGCGTTGTCGTTAACGTCTAACACCTTGATGAACACTGGCACTCGAGTTGTCTGACGTGGATTATCTGAAATGTATCAAATAAACATGGGTCGGTAAAACGGCCGTGGCAGAGAGGGAGGAGGAGAACTTGGGAAGGAGAAATGTCTGTTACTTATTTCTGTGGCCACCACGGAGATGTTGTGCCATTTGGACATTTCTCTGTCCAGAGCTTTCAGCGTGGTGATGGTGCCGTTCACCGAGTCGATGTTAAACAACCTCTCCAGATCCGTGTGTCGATCAATGGAATATCTGAAAGACGAACACAGAGAACAAGAATCAAAAAACAGACGCACGTTTTAACCCATTAGCCTTCTGGTGTTATTGCGTATAAAAAGTTAGGTGCTGATTTCAGTGTGTGTGTCTTTGCACAGTAAAATACTTTTGACGGTTTTAATGGAGCCTGAAATCCTGTTTTGCCCGTTGAGGAGACATTACTCGTTGTTCCTTATGTCAGCTCATTTGTCATCGTCAGTGTTTTATTTCCGATGAAATTTGAGCATGGCGCGAACGGCGCGTCTCGGTGTCAGAGACGGGCGGGCGCCATATGTTTGGCGAGGCAGCTCTGAGCTGTGTGAGTCGATACAGCAAATTAAACTCTTTCAGTCAGACTTTGTGCAGTGCCACAGAGGGCTTACATAATTCTGTCAGTGTTTACTTCTCCAGGCTGCCGCCAGTCTTCCACTGGGAGATCACCGAGGGGGAGGGACATGAATAATATCCTTTTCTTCCCCCCCTCCACACTGACACATGGCTGATAAATGAGATTTAGCCAAGTGGACACGTTTTTGTCTTCACGCAAAAAAACTGACGAGACGAGTCTTTGTATTTCTCTCATGTGCAACTTCGACACCAGTTTAATTAAAGCCGGGACAATGAATTTTAAAACACTCGCATAATCACAATAAAGTGATACACTCGCGTGGCTCATGAGGAAATCTTTGCTTAACAGGTCGATTGATTACTTTCTAATTTGGCGAAATGGCGAGATCTCAATTCTCAACGAGGATGAATTTGTTGTGAAAAGTCAAAATGGGGATTTGGCATTCGCCTCTAACAGTCTGGCAGTCTGTTCAGGGCCTAAACACTTCCTGTTGTCTCTTGTTGCATACTTGACTGGCTTGATGTCGGCGTCAGGGTCCCTGGCCGACACCACGCCGACGAAGCTGCCAGCAGCCGTGTCCTCGTGCACCTCGATGATGTAAGGGTTCCGGGTGAAAACCGGGGGCTCGTCCACATCCTCCACCGTCACCTTCACCGTGGTGTAGTCTCTGAACTGCAGCCCGTGGGTGAACCTTGCATCTAAATAGGTGTTTTTCACCTCCACCCTGAATTCGTAGTCTCTCTTACTTTCATAGTCCAAGGCCTGGAAAGAAGAGAATGTCCAAAGTCAAGCTGATCATAGACGGACTAAAAATACAAAACAATGTTTTTAAAGCACTTTTTAGGAAAATAACGACACCAAACACAAGTTTACCCTTTTGATAATGATGATTCCCTCTTGTGTGGTTTGGTCAGTGATGATATTGAATATGTCATGGCCGCCAACGACACTGTACTCCATCTCTGCATTGCGTCCAATGTCTGGGTCATCAGCCTTAATACGACCGATTGCTCCTCCGACGTCTGTCGACTCCGCAGCGGTCACACGAAAGGAATCTGTCCATAACAGAAGAAGTGTATTGCCGTTTGTGATTGTGTACGTGCTGGAGACGTCACTCACTCAGTTTGCAATCAGTACAACAGCGAGGTCTTACGGTTAGCGAAGCGTGGTGGGCTGTCGTTCACGTCGGAGAGCGTGATGCTAACCGTCGTGGTTCCTGAGAGTCCGCCCATCTGTCCGGCCATGTCTTTAGCCTGGATCACAACCTGGTAGTTCTCCTTGACTTCCCTGTCCATGCCAGGCAGAGCCGTCTTAATTGTGCCTGAAATAAAAAAACATCATATTTATATACAAACTTTTTACTTACATAATCTTACATAATCTTCTTCAAGTGCTGGGTCTGAGACTGAGACCAGAGACACAGTATTTCCTCGAAAAACTCATTTCCTGAATGCAGGAGCGTATCATCGATAAGTGGCTTCTTTTATGGTAAGTCCAAAAAGCCAGTTTGAACCTTTTTAAAAAATAAAATTCCGCTCCTTATATTTTACAGCAACATTTTTTTACTGAAATTAGTCATCTCATTGATGTTTTCCTCCAGGAACCTTATTCTAGTGAAATTAAAGCTAGAGAGAGCAGGGCAAAAGATTCCTTTATGGACTTATGTAAAAAAAACAACAAAAAACAAAACAACCTCTATCTAACAGAGCCCAGTGGGTTGGACTGACCATTTTCCGAATCCACAGAGAAATAGGGTTGTCCCTGTAGAATGCTGTAAACAAGCTTGGCACTGTTTCCATATGTTTGATCGTCAGCGTCAGTGGCAGTAACGGTGACGACAGATGTACCTGCAAAAAAACAAAAAAACATGCAAATTGAGTTTTTAAAGCCTGAACCGTTACACCGCAGTGATCAGGTTCCTTTCCCTTTTCCTCTTATAGGGAGAATTTTCCATAAACGTTGTCGTACATGTGAGCATACATGTGTCGTTGGCTTTTTTGGTGGCTTTGTTGGCTTCTGGTGGTCTTGCTGGGATGTGTTTGTCGTTCCCTCACACGCCACGTTAATAAATGAAAAATCAGAACGACACCAGAAGGACCTGTAAACTGTTGCATGGTAGAAATGCTGTTTCTAGCAACTGTATATATATTATTGTGTGCTACACTAAATCTGGTCCTGAATACTGCCTGTAACTGTACTGCAGGGACACTAACATATAGATGCAGCAGTAAAAAGAAATCCAGCTTATAGCTTTTTTTATATATATATATACTGTATATAGGTATACAGTTGAGGAATATATGTTATTTTGTAGTAAATAAGATATAGTCGTTGAAGTAACTCCTGCATAATCAACCCGACCGTTTCATCGATGCCACATTGTGAATACTGTCCTTGGCATTCAGGGGACCTCTGCCGTGTCCTGTTTGGGTCGGACTCTTTCTGTGCATACTAATGAAGCCTTGAACATCTGTCCCACTTAGTCCCGGCTTTGGTAGCAGAAACCGGAGCCGCCGATTCTTCACGGCTGGCTGGCTTGATGAACCAGTGTGTTCAGTCTGAACATATAAACCAGTTAATTAGTCTGGAGATGAGCAGTGGTGACCCTGACCCACCTTTTGCCCGTTTTCCTGTGGCTGAGAAATGTAAGAAGAGTGCGTTATGAATTCGACAACAAGACTTTGTCATTTGTCATATAGACAGTTGGGTTTAGATGTCCCCTTGATTGCTGCCTTGTATTAATTTGTGGTTGTTATAATTGAGGATTGATCTCAAGTCGCACGCATTATTTCCATGAGCTTTGTTTATATTCATGACAGCTGGTTTGTTTATATAACTTGAATGGATTGCAGTGGAGAGCAATGAAGCAAATCCTTAATTGGAATGACTGTAACAATCTAAACTTTCAATATTTCTTCTGCCTATTAAGTGGCAAATGACATGACTTGTCATGAATGTCCAATGAGCCAGACTAAAGAAAATCTGACTATAACTTTGTGTTGCACACAGTCTGTCCACCTGAATTAGGAACAACACCCTTCTGCACTGCGTGGAAAAACAAGTACACACGAATCAATGTGCTGATTGTTAGTTTTGGAAATTTTTTTAGTCGTCGAACAAATGAAAGAAATATGTCCAACTAAACCTCGGAATCGCACGTTTGTCGAGCTCCTGGTTTAATTAATGGTTTGAAACAAATCTCCACGTCGGCAAATATTTGTCAGTTTCGCTCGTTAAGTCTGCGATTAAAGCTGCAGTCAATTAACGTCTTTATTGTTGTACTTTGTTGACAGCTTGATTCGTCCACAAATACATTCAGCGCTAGAATAAATGCAAACCATTACTCACCAACTTCAGACATTTCTGGGACACTGGCGAAGTAGACGTCCTTTGCAAACTTTGGCGCGTTGTCATTGATGTCATGAATTTTGATATTGAATTCCGTGTCTGGCTCCAGTTCTGCGTTGGTGTTCCTATCCAGGACTTTAGCATGCAGCGTGTACATAGCCTTCTCTTCCCTGTCCAGCCTCTTGGTGGCGTGAATATCCCCAGATTTCTCATCAATCAGGAACAAGGTGCCCGCCCCGTCCCCTGTCAGGACATACTTCACGTTCCCGTCACCTCTGTCCATGTTGGAGTGGAGCTGAAATATAGGAGTGGGCATTTCATACATGGAAACGTGGAATTTTACAGAAATGTGAAACTAGCGAGCTCTGAAAACACAATCGACTTGATTTCGCCGGCTTTGTGGTTCGTCTCATGTTTCCGTCACAGAGCAGAGCGGTGCCCCGGCGGCGCCCCGTGACATCCTCCATCACTCCACATCAAATTAGTCTTAGATTTTTCTTCCAAATTGTTCCTTTTGAAAAAATGATGAAAACCTGACCCACAGCAACAATCGCTAAAATTAGTCACCTCTGACTTATCCATCACCTTGGAGCAGCTGGAAGTGTCATGGCGGAGTAATGGTGGCCCCGCTGTGACAGACACTTGATTCAAGCTCATTAGTGTAGTGGATCTGTCAGCAGATATATTTAGAGCACCATCTCATGGCTTCACATTTGATGGGACACAGAATGTACATCGGTAACGTATTAATATTAATGTCCTGCATGCTGTGAGAAAACTAATTATTTTTTTTCCCTGCAGTTGGAAGAGTGATGTCAACGGTACAACTTTGGATGGAAATCAAAAATGTATTTCCGGAGTTCTTGCTATTCTGCAGCTGAATTGGGAAAAAAAGGGGGGGGACTGGGGGGGGGGGGGGGGGGGTGCTTTGCATTTGAAAACAAGATGCTGTCAAGTTCAAATGAGCAATATGCACGGTGTGTGGAGCTGTGTTTGAAAATATTTCCCTGTCGATGAACTCCATTATTCGAAGTCTATTATGTGCGACTATCAGGCAGTGTGGGTTTTTCCACACATATTTGTGCGGTGGGACTTTGTCGTCATTGTTTCCAGGGACTTCATTGGATTCCGTGAACCTGGGATTGATGATGTGTTACGGATGTGAGGGCTGCAGCAGCTTCGGACTGTGAATGACGGGCTGATTGTGGGAAGCCCGGGAGACTGTTTGTGTGTTTTTGTTGCATTGAAATGACCTTTATATCTATATCTGCAGCATATTTCATCACTGATTTTCACAACTGTCCCTCAGTCAAACACAGTGTGTGTGTGTGTGTGTGTGTCTGTGCAGAGTGGGAGCGTAATAATTGGGGCAATACAAATTCAGACCTTGTCACAACACAGGAATCACGTTTTCCCTATATATTGTTTGATTAGATTCTGAGGCAGTTCTCATCTGATTATTACCATATTCTCCAGTCTGTAAAAAAAAAAAAAAGAAAACAACAAACAGTGAGCCATCAAAGGAGCCGGTACCCTGTGCAGCCAGCTGTCTGCAGGATAATAGGAATTTTACAGTCTTCCAGCGGAACCTGGAGCTGTTGATTTTACATATGTGTGTGTGGGAGAAGAAAAAACCCTCAGCTCCTGCACTTGTGTTAATTATCGGACGTCTAACGCGGACAAACAGATCTTCCCCCTGGTGGCCATATGGATTTTTCACTGAGTGGAAGTGCAAATGAGGAAGCGTTTTGCCCAACTAAGCAATGTTACTCCGACTTATTATAAGTTAACGTGTCATTTCAAAATAATTATAATAATAATAATGATAACGCCCTCTGCTGTGCACGTATAAATCAAGCAGGCGTCAGTGTGGATGTTCAGGATGTGAGGAAACGCCAGGAAGCGGAACACAAAGCAGCAGCCACTTTTCATATACTGAAATGAACTCATCTGCACGTCGAGTCAACACAGTACAGCGAGTACAGCTGGGGGTGGGGGTGGGGTGTGTGTGTGTGTGTGTGTGTGTGTGTGGTGGGGGTTAAATACTCCTGTGTGTGTGTCTCCACCAAATCAAATGTTAGCACCGCCTCGCTGTATTTGCGGAGATTTCGAAGCTCTCCCTTCAAGGCCCTCGCAGCACAGACGCAGCCTTTTCAAGGCCGTGCGGCGGCGGCACAGAGGGGCGCCTTGATGAGGGAAACGGCCTCGCACAAACACTGAGGAATTGTGGGCAACGCCGCGGAATCATTGGCTATTCTCGTCAGGTCTCTGCTAAGCATTGCTCAGTGCTGCAGAGAGGAGATAGCCAAACACAGTGCTGGACACATACAGAATAATTACTCTCTTCCTCTTCCTCGTAC
The DNA here is from genome assembly GCA_016785345.1 of Trinectes maculatus. Lineage (NCBI taxonomy): Eukaryota > Metazoa > Chordata > Actinopteri > Pleuronectiformes > Achiridae > Trinectes > Trinectes maculatus. The sequence continues at coordinate 71,613 of JAFBJQ010000726.1, read as the reverse complement.
CCCACACACACACACACACACACACACACACACACACACGCTATTGCTATTACAGTTCTTATGTGGGTTAAAGTTAAAGCTGCTAAACCGTATCTGTTGCAATGGCTCGTTCAAACCTCAGCACTCGGGTGCGGGGGGGGGGGGGGGGTAATATAGGACGACCTGGAGGATGCTACGAGGATTAGCTGAAGATTAACACAACAACGACAGCCACCTCAAGTGGTCACATTTTTGTTTACAAGGCACAAAACAGTGCAGCGCACCGAGGATTTAATGGGATTTGGTTCATTCAAAACATCTGGAATCAAACGTTCGCCGTTTGGTTTTAGCCACTGTCGGTGCCATGACCCACACCTCGCTCTTACAGATGTGGCGACGCGGTATCAGCATCAGCGGTTGTGCTGAGATTCCAGCTCGATACCAGCCTGGCTGTTCTTTACATCCCGTTTGATTGCCGTAATCAAGAAATCAAGCTGGAGTGACAGTCAGTGAGTGTCTGTGTGTGTGTGTGTGTGTGTGTGTGTGTGTGTGCGTGTGTGTGGGCTGATTGGAGAGGTCTGATTGAAGGTGAAATAAACAAGGTTCTGCCACCGCGCTCTGCAAAGACCATTAAATAATCCTTATAAGGGAGGCTGCTGAGGCTTTGATGGCTTTGTGCCGGCCATTTAAGTGCTTTTTACATTTGGTCCAGACTCCATCTCTCTCTCTCTCTCTCTCTCTCTCTCTCTCTCTCTCTGCCTGTCCTCCTTTCAGTCTCTTTGTTTATCTGTCTGCGTCACTAACTGTCTCTCTGATAACGTCTTTTCAGTCCCTATTATCTGCCCGTCTCTGTTGGCCCTGTATTTATCTGTCATTATATCCATCAGGGCTGGAACAAAGTTATTTTCATTATCGATCGATTTCCCTGATCGTGCCCCATCTACAGATCGATTCATCCCTTTGTGTGAAACATGCCACACAGTCGACTGTTAGAATTTCTGACTGTTGTTGAGATTATTTAAGCAACAATGCAGACGTGAGGTTTTCAGGTTTGTAAATATTTGAACCAGAACTGATCAATATTGTTGATTTGCCCAATCATTGACCTTTTCTCTCTATTTATTCTCTGCCTTACAACTTATTTTTGATTTTCCTCTGATATATGACAATGGCTAATTGATAAATGGACTTATCAGTATGGATCAATATCTACTCTACATCTCAGTCTGTATCAAAGTCAAAGTGATGGAATTAATGACACAGATCACCTTGTTTTTTTTTATGGCAGGATGTGGCTGCCCTATTTCCCCCCTCAGTCATTTATTATGGCCTTGTGTCTTTTTATTTATTTTTTTTATTTTTTTCCCCTGGCACTTTAATGGAGAATGATGTTGGACACAGGAGACGTGGGGAATGGGTTTGCTGTCACGCCGCAGAAGACGAGTGCGAGGATGCATCAGAAAGGTGGAGGAGAAAGCCGCATCACCACCATCCACTGACACGTCAATGGATGGCCTCGCTCATAGTTAGCATTCTCTTTCCTGCTTCATCATATAACACAACGGGGTGAATTTCATTGGCCTTCTTGATTGATATGTTTTCGTCTCCCTCTTCCGCCCCTCCAATCCATTTATTTCCCACTGTTCCCGTCTCCTCGCCGCGTCAGGATGATGGGTTCTGCAGAAAGGAGTTGTCATATCCCCCTACTCAACCTTGCACAAGACACTTGTTTACTCCGGAGAATGAGGTGTGTGATGAAAGCCAGCTTCCTCGGAGAAAATTGGCTGTCGACAGTCACCTCATTTCCCTCCCTGGAGTTGATAACTGCAGCGTTCCCCATCACACCTGTCTTTACAGCGCCGGGTGAGCTGAAAAGAACCTCTCTGATCTTGGGTGGGTGGAGGGACGGATCATAGTCGTGGAATTTCTGGAAAGTGTCGCGCGGGAGGTGCAGTTTTTTTTTAACCTCCAAGCCATTTTGGCCAAAGCAAAGTTTTATGGTCGTCCGGTGGAAGTTTTTTGTTTTTTTTGCCTTTTTTTTGCCTTTTTAATCTCAGTTAATGAGATTGTTTGTTTTGTCACGAGTTGACTCTTTGCGTCACAGTAACTCTCGGGATCATCCCTCTCCACTGTTGGCATGTGCCCAGCAGGAATCTCCAAGTTTCATTTGAGATAAAAAGAAAACGGTGGGGGAAACGGAGAGAGAGAGAGAGAGAGAGAGAGAGAGAGAGAGAGAGAGAGAGAGAGAGAGTATGATAATTGGTAGAGAGAGAGAGAGCAGTTTGTTTGCTGTGTATCTGATCGCTCCATTTAACGGCTCCCGTAACAGCCAGTTTCCCGGCAGCCCATTCATCTTCAGCCAGTTACATCAAACACGGCTCCAACAAGCTAAACCTTCTATAATTAGTCTGCAGACAGTGTGTTTGGACACGTTACCTTGCCGACATATTGATGGTCGCTCCCCGTGTATTCCTCCAGCAGAAAGAATTGATTCCACATCCATCCACGCTTGGACCGCTGGAGAACCACGCCATCGCTCTCTGCCATTCCGAGCAGTTTCCCGATATTCCCAGGTGTGAAAGGCAGGGCCACGCTGGGCCAAAGGGGAGAGAGTATCAGGAGAAGCAGAACCTGATTGGATATCATGGTATCCAGTCGGCTGGGGGATGTCCTGGATGACTTCAGAATTCTGGTAGTAAGCTTGTGATAGGCAGTGTCATCAGAGCAGACATTGTATTCCTGTCCTCGCCGTCCTTCAGATGCCTGTAAAAAGAGGAAACGTCACTTTAATGACACTTATGTACTGAGCAGCGCAGTGGAAGCCTTTAAATTCCATGCACACTACACCAGGGCAGAATGGACGAAAAGCCTCACTGCAGATTAACTCTGCATCTTCTTCTTCTTCTTCTTCCATTTCTGCTCTTTCAGCGAGGAACCAGACGTTTAAAACTTCTTAAAAAATATATAAATAAATAAATCAGCATTAGAGGCTTGTTGGGATTATTAATTGCTTGAAATGTCAATAAATAACTAGGATATAGACCCAATAAATAAATAAATAAATAAAGAAATAAACCCTGTGCAGCAGGAGCCCCTGGACCCAGTGGTGAGGAAGTGAAAAACAACAGAGGAAAATGAAAGAGACACTAAAAGGAAAGATAAAGATAAAGAAAGAGAAAGAGAATCCAACTGGACCAGAAACACTGTGCCATGACAGTGCATTAAAGGCTCAGTGAAATCAAATGAAGTTGAATCCCTCCAACTGCATCTGCTGCTCTGATCTGTCTTCATATTATATTTCATACATGGTGAACACTTCATCATATCTCCTGGGGGGGGGGGGGGGGGGGGGGGGGGGGGGGGGGGGGGGGGGGGGGCACACGCCTCTAATTACAAACCGATGATGAATATTGATGATGATGATGCAAACAGTGTTTGAAAAGCCAGTGGCTTGATACAGGTGGCGTCTCTGACAGGAACACAATGTTCCACAAACATATTCCAACATGAGTTTGTCTGATTGTGCCTTTAACATAATTATATGCATCTGATTAATGCGTCAGAACCACACAGTCAGAGTCTGTGAAGCCGTGTACCTGTGGTCAGACAGTTTGTGTTACTGGGAGTCAGGCCTGGTCCTGATTGGCCGTTTGGCTCTGCAGGAATTATTGATGGACTTTTGGAAGTTAATTCTAATAAATCTTCCGCCTTCTTCCTAACAGATCTCATTCAGTGGTGCTCGCGTTGATGGACAGGCGTCCCGGCTGTGCACGTGGACGTGCACGTGGCCTGGTTTTGCAGCTCTTCATTAAGGCCTGTAACGTCACTGGGTGTAGTCACCTACACAAAATCTATGAATTACTACTACATAAATGAATGTAAGCGTTAATTAACGATCAAGCAGTTGATCTGATATGATCTCCACCCAAAACCCCAAGATGATTCCTGACCCTTCAGGTGAACACGTCCTCGTCAGCAGGAATTTCCACTTCCACACCTTGACGAAGGCGGAGAAGTGAAGCTGCAGCCGCGGTGACGCCATGGAGCAGACTTCTAGACTGCACATCACGTCCTCATGTTATTCTCCCTGTGTCTGCTCATTATGTGACACAAGTGTGACACGCGCATTCCCGAAATCAGGAAACGTCGGCGTGCAATTAATCTCGTCTGCTGCTTGTGATTACATTTTCTAATTATCATTCCAGCCCGTCCTTGAGTTTTAATAGCATTCTGGATATTAATCTTTGATGTGGTGTGCCTATTAAGCATTAGGCCAGTGTGTCTTTTTCACAATTCGTCCAAACACTCCATTAAAGGATGAGCGAGCCGGCTGAGTCTGAATCCGGGCCAGAGCCTATAGACTCCAGCTGAATTATCTCATCTTCCTCAGCCTGTTAAGTCGTGGGGTTTAGAACAGAACAGTAACACCACTACTAATAATGTTTATGATGTGATTAGTTTGGAGGCATCTGATGGGATCCGGCATTAAGACAGGAGATTTGGAATGTTGTGGCAGGAGCTCTGCTCGTCTCCCATTTCTGTAATCTGCAAAAATATGCATCCGTTTTTTTTTTTCTTTTTCGCTGACTAAGAACATATTTGATCAGATATATATTCAATAGCCGTCCACGAGGAGACGCTGCCTTGAAAAATCACAACCTTGCATTTGTATAAATTTGTATGCACATGCATCTGAAAAATTGAACATGCAGGCTTTTCCACACACATTAAACTGATCCCTGCAGCTAAGCAGTTTTCGGGCTCCTCTGACTCGAGCAGGACAGAAATCCTGGATGCGGTGCACAGCAGAGGTCTGAGGCTGATACTCCTCCATACATGGGAGGGTACAAACACCTCCATAGACCATCTGCTCTCTGTGGTGCTGCAGCATCTTCGACTCAGAGACTCGTGTCAACGCGACGCTCACAGTTATGGTGAAGAGAAGAAACAAAAAAAAGCAAAACAACGCAGTGGTTGTAGCATTTGAATCAAAACAATCAGACGATCGGACGTAGCAGGAACGTGATTCCAGAAAGGTTCAACGTATAAAAGTTATTTCACACATTTCTCCAATGTGCATCACACACACACACACACACACACACACACACACACACACACACGCACACACACACCCTGTAAAGAAATGCAACAGGTGACTGATACTGTTGTAGAGGAACCATAAATAACCACAGACAGAGGGGGAGGGACAGACTAAGATTGAAAGGGGGCAGAAGAAGGTCACAAGGTCATCGTCCCGGTGTCGTGATTAGTCTCAGTGATTATTTGTGTGTGTGTGTGTGTGTGTTTTTACTCAGTAACATGATTTACGACGGGGGGGATGCATTTTTTATTTTTATATTTATTTTTTGTGCAGAGAAAGACATTTGTCATATCTGTGAGTTAGGTGTGAGAGACGGGTGTTGTGTGATTGTCAGTTTGAGTAGCTGCGGTGATTGTGCGCTGGTATTGGCAGAGCAGCTCAGGGCGTAAATCTCACATCGAGGGGCGTCGATGCACCAAGATCCAGCGGCTGTACACAAACGGTCCACTTGGTGGAGCCCTAGACCTTCCTGAATGTGAGTGTGAGTGTGAGTGTGAGTGTGTGTGTGTGTGTGTGTGCGTGTGTGTGTCTTCAGCGGCTGCAGTCGGAGGCAAACCTCAGCGAGCTTTACTCATGTTTTCAGTAATTTTCTGACAGAGTGCAAAATCTATTTTAAAAGAGGGATTCATACAAAAAGTTCAATATATAATGAACTTGTGTGATAAAATGTATCTATAATATTTGTGTTGATACCTTTGGGGGGGGGGGGGGAATAAATACCTCACAGAAACTAAAGATCCACTCTGCGTAGGAAAATCACAGCATAGTTTCACTACAAGAACAGAGAGATTCAATGAGATGATAGAAACCGTTAATTTTATATAAACATCCTGATTTAATTTCTTTCTTTTTTTTCATTCCCAGCATGCCGTGTTCTCAGTGACACACACGATGCTCCGCTAATAAACGTTTATGCGTCCGACATGAAAGCCAGCTGTGTAGGACGCCCGCGAGAGCTGAAAGGTCACTCCACGCCTGACAGTCGTGTCAGCGGCTAATCTGCACTAAACAATAATGGCGTTATGTGGATGACCTGGTGCACAACACTCTGCCCTCGCACGTCGCCGTGGTGACTGTACACGCCGAGGACTGGGCGGCTGGGGGGGGGAGTGGGGGGATCAAGTTTGTGCTCAGCAGCGGCGCCGCTGGAAACGCCACGACAAACACCTCCAGTGCATCAAAGCTGCCCACTGCACATCACAAGTATGTTCCTCCACACACACACACACACACACACACACACACACACACACACACACAGCTTGGCATGGGCACTTAAACAGGTGCACGCGTGAACAGACACTCGCTCACACTTGTGTACACGTAGACACAGTGTTGAGTCAGTTAAAAAAAAAACCAAAACAAAAAAACGTCGACTTTGCGTTGTGTGACAAAGTTCATTCTAGTCGTCATGAAAAGTCAGCCGTGGCCCCGGGGTCATGAGAGCCACCTCAGAGTTCCGCGTGCATCGCCTCTAGATCTGAGTGGTGGTGAATGAGCTGGGACCTCGGATGCATCAGAGGAAACATTTCCACCTCCAGTAGATTAGAACCATCAAAGTCCAAGCAGGGAAGTGAAGCACAAATCCCTGCTGTGCTGTTTCAGTCGCTTCAGCCTCTCTGAAGTTTCCCGTGATGCTGCTGATGCTGATGCTGCTGCATCCGTCTGCTTTGGTCACAGTGCAGGGAGCAGATCATTCCCAGGAGTACGGACGCACACCAAACACAAACACACCCTGGAACGGGAAGCGCGGAAAGCTCTTACCTTTTGGATTCTCACTGCTTAGCATCCATCTGTGTCACCGAGTGGCGGCTCCTGTGTTTCCTGAGCGGAGCTCGGCGCTGGAGGGTCGGACTCCTCACGGCACGGCGTACATTCCAAGACTGACACCAGCACAGCTGCTGCGGATGTGTATGGGAGTGTGGATGTGTGTGTATGAGAGAGAGAGAGAGAGAGAGAGAGAGAGAGTCTTCTAGCTGCGTTCCTCCCTCACTCTGTGCTTCTCTATTTCTCGCTCCCCTCCCTCCCTCACTCCGTTTCTCCTCCCCGCTCTTTCTGGCTCCTCTCCCCTTTCCTCCTCTACACTTTCTATCATCTCTCTCTCTCTATGTGTGTGTGTGTGTATCTCTCCCTCCCTCTTTCATCCCCCTCCTCCACCCCCTCCTCTCTCTCTCTCTCTCTCTCTGTGTGTGTGTGTGTCTTGAGCGGTGCATCACTTCTGGCGGTGGATGTCACCCAGGCTGAAGCCGAGGCGACTGAGGCCCCTGATTGGCTGCCATTCACAAGTTAGCGATAAAGAAAAGGGGGGGGGGGGGGGGGGGGGGGGGGGGGGAATGAGAAGAAAAGCCGATAGGGGGAGGCGGGTGGGTTGGAAGAGGGGGTGAGGGGGGGGGGGGTAAGTGAGAAAACAGTGCCCTTACATCCCAGTGAGCATCAGTTGACTGTGGCAGAGAGGAAGTGGGGAGGTTGGAGATGGAGGACGAGGGTGGACATCGGGACTCGAGTCGTCGACATGAGAGGCTGAGCTGGAAGCAGCTGATCTGACGGAGCCGCCGCCGCCACCGCCGCCACCGCCGCCGTGTGATGTTTGATGTCTAAAGCAATCGGCCTCATCTCATCTTCTTCCAATGACAGTGGAACGAAGGAGAAAAAGGCCATAACGTGTAAATCAGCCACGCAGCGAGGTGTGTGTGTGTGTCTGTGTGTGTGTGTGTGAGTGTGTGTGTTTTGCTGTGTTCATCTTCATTCCTCCTCCCGCTGACTTGGCCGGCGACATGTGACAGGTGCTCACGCCGTCCAGGCGCTCTGTCATTGCTCCTCGTTACACAGCTCGTGTCGGATGCATATCAGCACGACTCCGCTCGCTCGCAGCCATCGAGGGCGAGGGAACGTTTTAATTCACCTGAGGGGAAATCATATATCACTGAGGGAGAGAGAGAGAGAGAGAAAGAGAGAGAGAGAGAGAGCGAGCAGGAGCGAGGGGTCATCGGATGCTGCGTCGCTCCACAACATGTTGACACTGTGGATGAATCATTGAGGGAATCAGACTCATCGTTCCCGACTCTCTCCCTGCTGCGGATTAATAAAGATGCAAAGAGGCCAAACTAATTAGACGAGAAGAAGAAGAAGACGACGCAGGAGAAGAAGAAGAAGCAGAGAGGTCGTCGCCTCTGCCTCTGATCGTGGAGTCAAGTCCTCGCACTCGACACGTCACTCCCTCGCCATGTTTATCCCGCCGAGAGATTAAGAAGCAGTCGTGTGTTTGTACTCATCCGTGTGTGCGTGCGTTGGCACATGTGCTGTGGGAGGAGAGGTGTGCCATGTTTACTTATATCCTATGTGTGCGTTTGTGTGTTTGTGTTTGTGTGTGAGATGTTCCCCACTAACAAGCTGCTGCTGCTGCAAAATAAATAAAAAAAAGCAGCTATTTTGTAGATCTCTGCATAGATTCAGTATTAATCTACTCGCTATTTACACCCGTGGGACAGATGTTAATTACGCTGCTGTTACACAGCCCAAACAAACACATGTGCAAACATCACAGCACCACAACACAGGTTGTATCCGACTGGTTCAGGAAATATTATGGGAATATTATGGGAACGTAAGTTTCTCTACGGAACAAACACAACACGTCTAATCTTCGTATCTTAATGTCACGCGTCCGCCAGGCAAACCGTTTTCCAAATTCCCATCATCTATCGCTTTTTTTCTTCTCCCCCCTCCTGATAAGAGCTCCATTACATTAAATCAAAGTTTTCCAGGCTGAGGAGCGAGCTTCCATAAATAAGGGTGTCTCTTGATCCTCTCCCAATTCTCAGTGTCAGCTCCCATCAGCCTCACCGCCTGGTTGCACTTGTTTTCCCCTCCGCGGTCCGAGCTGCTGCTGATTACTTCTCTGATTTCCCTGGCCTTCCCAAAGGAACGCCGCCGATGTCTGCCCACTGTTTGCTGTGCTGCCATAACAACTGCAGCTGCTGATAGGTTATTGATACACCTCCTGGTACGACCGGGACAAGGCCACAGGAGGTGAACCGTGAAAATTCAAATCCACGAGATTCATCCCGATTGTTCATCTTCATATTGGTTTGTTTAACTTGTTTTGTTCCTAACTTGCTCCATTTTCCCATTTCGTCTACGAACAATAGCGTTTTTCTTTGCTATTTTTAGCCAAAGAATTCATTTGTGCTACATTTGAGAGCCATAATGTAATAAACAGAGTTTATTTGGTCGTGACGAGGAATTTGGTGCAGAAATTAAGGCTGTCAGAAAAAGACACTGTTTATTAATGGCCAGTTAAATGTTTTCATTCTGTCTCTGATGAAGACTCTCAGGCTTTAACGTGTTGTATTTGCCATCTCCTACTAAATACATCATCAGAAACCGCTATCATATTACAAATAACAAATGTATGGCAATACACTTGTTGTATAATGCGATGTCATGTCCGGTATGTCCAGCTAACCCTGAGAGAGAGAGAGAGAGAGAGAGAGAGAGAGACAGAGAGAGAACGCGTAAAGTTCAGGTCCTTGCTCAAGGACTCTCCGACAGTTTACATGGCTGTTAATGGCCACGTTAGCATTAGCACAGGGACAGAACCTGGAACCATCTCTGTCTATGACTATCTATGACCACCATCCCATCCCATCCCATCCCAACCCAACTCATCCCATCCCAACCCAACCCATCCCATCCCATCCCATCCCATCCCAACCCAACTCATCCCATCCCATCCCAACCCAACCCATCCCATCCCATCCCATCCCATCCCATCCTCATGCATCAGTGATGCTCGCTGAGGTTATACCGAAGTCATCGCTGTTCAGTATTTTATTTGTGTTGAGGATTTTATTATGATACATAAATAGTGCACTTTGGTTATACATTGGACAAACGTCTTTCAAACCCTGCACCTTCAAAGATACACAACGAAGATATATACAGTTGTTTAAAAGCTGAGAGAAATGACACCGTTGTGTTGACATGCAGAGGAGTTCTCTTTGTGATAAGTAAACAACGTGTTAAACGTATCAACGTATCTTTTTCTATACTTTACTTTTATTAATGAACTCATCAACTTAAGCCTTAATTGATGCCCTTAAGACATGGTTTGACCCCCTGACCTTTGATGTTTGTGGGCGTCTTCTAATAATAACGAGTGGTGGATGTGAAGTGAGTGCGTAGGATTAATTGTGGTCTGCTTCATGATGCGTACTGTGAAACCCAGTTGGCAGCTATGGCTGACGAATGCCGCTGTGTAACTCCACCTGTACTTTGTGTGGCCTCCTCCGTCAGTCCTTTATTGACATTTCCCTCGTGTTATGATTGAACATCTGGACCCATTGGACAGTGGGTCTCCTGGGACCAGGGGTCAACAAACGTGTTATCTTTGTCCTTCCTGGCCTAATTGAACAGAGTAATGACTGTGAGTCTGGGTTTGTTCTTGGGAGACGCCTCTGTTGGCGAAGACGCTCGCCACCTCGCCGAGGGTTGAAGCCCTACATGGCGCCGTGTAGAGGGAAAGAAAGGGGTGATTTGTACAACACCCACTGATAACGTTTCCCTGCTCGCTGTTACATCACAGAGGCCATTTCCTACTCGGAGCTGCGAGCTGTACACCGGTGATTCCTGAGAACGGAGCCGGAAGAGAACGTCAGTCTCCATTAAGACGAGACGCCAAAATTCCCTAAATTTTGACAATTCCTTCTCTTTGCTCACATTACACGGAGCGGCTGTTTGTTCACACGTTTCCACAGAGTGTAGATAGCAAACGTCTGTCGGATGACGAGCTTGTCAACTACACTCTCACATAGCAGACGTCCAAAATAACACACAGGCAGCAAATTGCAATTGAACGTGTCGGCTATGTGGGGTAAAGATCAGGGAGAAATACGACCTCCGCTCTTCCAGCACAAAGCCCCAAGTGCCCCGAAAGCTCTTTAACACCAATCAGCTGCTGGCAGAGAGGCTGACTAATGCTGCAGTGTGGTGTCTGTGTGTGTGTGTGTGTGTGTGTGTGTGTGTGTGTGTGTGTTCATGGCACATTGTTGTGTAACTGTGGCAGACTGACACCTTTGTGTTGCCATCCCGACTTCCTCTGTATTTCACATCGACCACAAGTCGCATGTCAAGTGCTGCGACACGTCTAGTCAGATTCAGCATGATGTATATACACACACACACACACACACACACATACATACATCTATATATATATATAATGTGTAATGTCTGTTGCACATGAGGAGCAGCGGGTGCTCTGGTGCATCAGTAAGCTGTGAAAATCAACCAGCTGTCACTTTAGAGTTTGTTGTGCGTGTTCTTGTAAAAGTCTGAATCGCAATATTATTATTTGTTATTGAAACGTGTCGGCTATGTGGGGTAAAGATCAGGGAGAAATACGACCTCCGCTCTTCCAGCACAAAGCCCCAAGTGCCCCGAAAGCTCTTTAACACCAATCAGCTGCTGGCAGAGAGGCTGACTAATGCTGCAGTGTGGTGTGTGTGTGTGTGTGTGTGTGTGTGTGTGTGTGTGTGTGTGTGTTCATGGCACATTGTTGTGTAACTGTGGCAGACTGACACCTTTGTGTTGCCATCCCGACTTCCTCTGTATTTCACATCGACCACAAGTCGCATGTCAAGTGCTGCGACACGTCTAGTCAGATTCAGCATGATGTATATATACACACACACACACACACACACATACACACACATCTATATATATATATATATAATGTGTAATGTCTGTTGCACATGAGGAGCAGCGAGTGCTCTGGTGCATCAGTAAGCTGTGAAAATCAACCAGCTGTCACTTTAGAGTTCGTTGTGCGTGTACTTGTAAAAGTCTGAATCGCAATATTATTATTTGTTATTGATTTAAATTTATGGACAGTGTCAATAAAAAAAACTTGTTTTATAATGAGGTAATCCAATCTACGTACTTTTGTTTATTACCAGTCAAATGTAGTTTGAATCATCTTATGTTTTATTTTATAAAGAAAACTGTACTGTACTATATACAGTATATATAAGGTATATATACTTGCAACATGACTGCCTCAGCTCTGTCGAATGACTCTGACTCTGACTCTGACTCTGACTCTGACTCTGACTCTGACTCTGACTCTGACTCTGACATGCAACAGACACTCTCCCCTCTCTAGGTTATTAATTTTCTAATTAACTCTGTTATTCTCCACAACCAGTGTGCTGATTACCCGACAGTCATCACACACACACACACACACACACACACACACAGTGATATGACGTTCAGTCAGATATACATGCAAACTGTATACCAGTGTGACATTATTTTTTTTGAAATTCTTGTGTTATATTTTTCTTGTGTTATATTTTTACCCTTGAAGATGACATGGAAACAGTGTTGCATTAGCGCTATTTTCAGTACATGTAATTAAGTGATTGAGGTTTACAATGTTTTTTTTTTTCAATGTGGCATTTTTCTAGCGACACAGAGAAATTCATGCTGAATTGAAGGTAATGACATCATATTCAGATTCTTTGCAGGTGAAAGGTCGACGTGTGAGTCTGTTTTTGTCTTTGTGGCGTATCGCGTTGTGTATTTGACCTGTCGTTGAAACTGTCAGTTCTGTATCAGGTGTCGCTCACAGCCGTCAGTCCTAATTAAATACATTAATTGCTTACAAAACAAAACCTTATGCCACACACACACACACACACACACACACACACACACACACACACACACACACACATGTGAAGGCTTTTTGTCTGGAGGACGTTTTGAGGAACAGTGAAGCCTGATAACCTAACATGACTCAAGGGCAGCGGAGTAATAGCTCAAGACATTTCTGTAATGATCATCTTAAATCCAACCACTGAAAATCTCCATTTCCGTTTTTTGGTAACGTCTCAGTCTCTCTCTCTCTCTCTCTCTCTCTCTCTCTCTCTCAGTCAGGACAACCACGATAAGAAAATGGACGACTCTAAAGTGAAGTCAGGTTATTATCACCACATTTGCTGATTAATGACAGGAGTATGACACAGTAATGGGAGTTTCTCGCTCATGGAAAAGTCAGGCTTTGTTATTCTGCAGTAACTCATCACCGGGTACGAGGCGTTCAGGACACGTCATAAGCAGCCAGTTAGAAAACAATTGATCCTCGCAGAAGTCACCGTCCCTTTCTTCAGGTCGTATTTTTACGAATAGAGCGACCGTAGATTCCGAAGGCCGATTAGGAATGTGTTGTCGGAGACAAGGACGCTGTTTTGGCAGTTGTAAATTTCTAGACGCTAAAAACGCAGCTCCTCACTGGCCAGCGCTGGAACCATCAGGCTGCCACTCCCCTTTCACTGTTTCAGGTGTAATCACACGAACCGTAGCGTCCGCATTCCCGACCATTATATACGATATGTTCAGTAAGGAAGTGGCTGTGTGTTGGTACTGTCATTGTCAAAATATGTCACAGTGTGGTTCGACAACAACTCAAGGTAATGAAAAGAGGTCTGCGTATGAAGTAGGTGTAAAAACACCGATGAGTTTGAGGTAATATATTTCACTGATTGTTAAACGTGACAAAGAAAAGCAAACGTGGGTAAATGTTTGGTTTGACCTCTGCTATCTGGCACCTCGTCCTCAGAATATAAAAGCCTATGAAGTGGAGGGTTTTTTTTATTATTATTATTATTATTATTCCTAACGCTACGACAGAGTTATCTGTCTCCGCTTTTATCCCGTCTGTCTCGTCTCGGAAACATAACAAGGCTGACAAGAGCCAGCTCCGTTAACCTGCCTGGATTCTCCTCCGACAAATTTTGGATCACATCTCATTTTTCCCAGTTTCCTGCCCAGGAAAAAAAAACATATATATATCTATATATATATATATAGATATATAGAGACGATATAATAAGCTCGGCCCCCCTCGATAGTCCAAAAAGTGCTGCTGAGAAATAATGAATGTTGGTCTGACACCCCCGTCCCGCCTCGGTTTTCTTATTTTCTCAGTAGCTGCGGCCAACAGTCTATATCCTTTATTGAACCCACTCTTTCCCCCGAGCGCTCCTCCGACAGCTAGCAGAAGGTACCATGTAAAACTACTTTGAGAACAACTCAAGCTCCACACTATACCTCCACTCCTTTTTCTGACAAGTGGTGACACAGTAACTGTCGATCTTTCCTCCCCCATTAAGGCGGAGGATTCACAGCTCCGTGCTCCGGGCTGCCAGCATCCTTCTCTGTCTTAGTCTTCTCTCCTTTGAAACAACTTGCCATAGTCGGAGAAATCAAATCGTGACGTATCGAACGGCGCTCTTCTCAAACGGTGGCTTCTCTGACAACGCTGGAGACAACGTTGAATGTCTGGTGTGGTGTCGTGTTGTTGCTTGTGGTAGCTGGCTGTTATTCTACCCCCCCCCAAAAAGAAAAGGGATCATTCTGCTGACTGCTCAGGTGTAAAAATACCTTCAGTCTGCCTCACGTCTGTGCCATTCATGGTCGACACCAACAGTTTTACACAAAAAAGAAATCATCAGTCCAGGTTTTTATGTTTGGGTATTTCTGAAGAGGTGGAAGTGGATAATGTACGATGACGACAGTCAGGCTCATGACTCACTGAAAGTGTTGTTAGTGTTCATTATCCAGACTGCAAATAAACATGGCATCGGAACAACAAGAAAAAAAAACACATTCTTTTCTATAACGTCTGGCTTCTGTATGAACACGCACATTTACATTTTCACATTCCATTCTGGTACATCTTTTCCATAAGCACTCGGAATTAGCGAAATAACAAAACACTACAACCCACATTTTTATACAGTTGTGAGTGATTTCAAGCTGAGTGGCTCCTTTGACCTCCAGTAATGTACCCGGGCAGAAAGTGGTACATGTGTGATTAGATACCAAGGTGTTGGAAGTTGTGCGACCTGCACTGACGCTGGCTGCAGGATGGATTTAACTCCTCCAGCAGACGCTGTCTTAGCTCTGGGGTATTTCTACCCTGATAGTGCTATAAGCCTTTTCTTACACCGCTCACTTTTCTTTTGTCATTTCAGGATATATTACAGAATTGCTAATTCTCAAGGGCAGTTTGGTGGTAACATTGTGCCTGGTGCCTTTCGCACAGTTCATCATAATGATGCGCCGTCTGGGGAAGTTATTTGCGAAACATTTATTCACGTCGTTATAATGTGGAGTTAAAAAAGCAACCCTGTAGAAGCCGGTGATTAAAAAGGAGAAATATAGCAGACGTCAGTGGAGAAATGGGGAAAAAAGCGACGGTTATTTGCAGCTGATGTGACAAAAAGAGCCACGGCTAACAGCAATGATAATAAAACCAACAGGCACCAATAGAAAACACCGTTTGACAGCTGATGCAGAGCACTGACACAATGTCATTAAGATGACGAGTGGCGTAGCATCATTTCAGGTTCAGGTTTTTCTGCAAGGCAAAGGTCAGTAATGCTGTTGTGATGTTCACATACGCAAACCGAGAGTCTGGTCTCTGCTGTTAATCACCTAAAGGCAGTTTGTACTATTGATTTCATGGCCGAGTATCTCTGAGGAGCTATTTGGTCAAAACAAATCGGGTTCTTGTGCCAAACATTCTTCAGCTTCAATGACTAACTTGTTTTTGTCATCTTCCCGTCAATGCTAATAAAAGACGCCTTCTTTTACTGCGTTATCGTCAGCAGACGTGAGCACAAACAGCAGAAAGCTGCAGATGAGCCAGTTTGCACAAAAGCAGCAGGTTGCACCTTCATTTCCAATTATTCATTGTTCGAGAATCGGTCTCGGCGCTTTGTTAGTGATGCAGTGTAAAGTCACAGTTTGTTGGAGAGGTCACAACAATCACGTCTACAGGTATAAAAAGGAGACAGGTATAACATTAGGTATAAAATTGTTCTGATTTATTTCTCTTCTATTTATTTTATTCCGTTAATGTCATTTCTCTCCCCTCGTGTCATTATTTTTTTTTTGCCTTGTACCATTAGATGTTGTCGGAGAATGATGTCATTGCTGAATGTTCCGAAGACCCAGATTTAAAGGGAAACCCGGTTAAACAATATTGACATATTCTTTTATATTTAAAAACATGACAGTGAGACAGACAAATCTGTATCGATCTTTGGATATTAAACAAATAAACGTTGGTTAGCGCGGTGGCTTAGAATAAGGACACGTTCTCCCAACAGGTGAAACACTGATTGAAATGCATAGAAATCCGTGACATGGAGCAGAGCAGTAGCTCAGGGGAATGTTAATTATAATCATCATCCACAACATTAGCTGGCTGATGGTGGTCCAGCAGCTGCTAAATGGGAATCGCCGTGGAAAATGGCGTTAAAGCTCAGATAACCACATTCTGCAGAGAAGACATTACTTATTCCACCATTACCCAGAATTAGAAGGCAGCAAAAACGGCTCCTCTGACAAAGGGTAAATAGAAGGGTTTGATAACATTTATTTGGATAACACAGTAATGTGATGATTTGCGAGGTAATTAGTAAGAAACTGGCCGAGGCATCTATCTGCAGAGTGGAAACGCTCGACAGCAACATATCCCATAAACAACAGTCTGAGATGATTCTGCTTAGAAATAGTTAATTGTCCAGTGACCGACTAATTAATCCTGAGTCAGAATTAGGGAATAAATAGTCCAGCGTTAATTAACAAGGTTAGGACAGCAGGATTGGGGGACAAAGCCGTTTCCGTACTGAGGAGTACTCATCGACAGCTCCTTTGGGTGTAGTAAATCGCCCTTTCAGTTGAAATTATATCGCAGTGAGCTCCATGCAGACTGAAAGTACAAGGGAGCTCTTGAATAATTCAATGTGGCCCATAGGGACAGAGAGCAAAGAAAATTTCTGCCACTGTCGATGGCAATTTCCACATTTTTAGATATTTAAGTGCACAGAATAATAAGGGAACAGAGCCGTATCTTTCATAAGTACATATGAATATACTAATGAATAAATCAACAAGTGAACAACACGGGCTAATCAGCCCTTCAGGAATTGCAGCTTACAAATATTTAATTAGAGTCCGCAGTGACCCCCCTCACCCCCGTGTTTGTATTTGATACATTAAGAAATATATAACTACAAGTTACAAGTTTTACTCAAGTCTGTAGAAACAGTCAGAACATTTTGGTATATTTGTTCAACATAGAGTCAATTAATTGTCAATGTTGTTGTTTTTGTTGTCCTATGTGTTGTTGACATGGGCTTCCATTACCACAACACCACCACCATCAGTAGTTTCAACATTCTTCAAGATAAAACTATTCTAAATAACTGCAACCGTTAAGTCGCTTAAAGCATAACGCTATGCATTCATATTTTGCACCATCCAAATGTGTCTGTCTTCACTGGCCAGCAACCTACAATTATCAGCTCGTCAGGCGCTGCCACGGTGCACAATAAGCTTTTTTTTTTTTTTCATTATAATTTGCTACACGCCAAACAAATAAGTGCTTTGTTTCGGGCCACAAAGTGACTGAAGCCACGTCGCTCCAAACAACACGGCGGTTTGTTTGGTTGTCAGTGCACTTCTTGTCAGGGGTCACACAAAGTCACGTTTCGGAGGCTGACATAAAAGAAAGCGTTTGAAGGCTTTGTCTCAGAACTTAAAAACCCACTCACGACTTAATCCACGTTTGCAGTGGCAGTTCCCAACAATGTTTTTAACAAGCACAGTGGGATATTAAAAGTATCTGTTGGTGTTTTCTGATTAGCTGCCACTGAACCCTGACTGTAATCCCATAAGCTCAGCCTCACAGCATACAGACTGTGAACAAGCCGACTGATGCAAAGGACTTGTTCTAACTAGTTCTTCTAATCCATCATACAAGGCTTATCACGCACAACCTTGGATGGAGAAATCCTTGGATGGCCTAGTTGTCCATGCAGATGACCGTTTATAACTACAAGACGTCATGCCCGCACAGACACTCTGCATGAATTCACTAAAGTTTGGTACAGTTCCCCTTTATCCTGTGCAGAAAAGTCTTCTGAAAGATAAGGTCCTTTAAAATGAATATTATTTTGCGATTTTCTGGCTTTGC
This sequence comes from Trinectes maculatus, assembly GCA_016785345.1. NCBI lineage: Eukaryota > Metazoa > Chordata > Actinopteri > Pleuronectiformes > Achiridae > Trinectes > Trinectes maculatus. The sequence continues at coordinate 53,476 of JAFBJQ010000726.1, read as the reverse complement.
TAATGCATCTTAGTGACAATCAAACTATGTCCCAACACGTGGATGGAGTGGTCCCTGGTGAATATCACCTGTTTTGCATCGCTAGTTTGTCCTGTATTTTAGAAAAGTACACTTTTTTTTAAGTTGCAAAATTTGGAATGACAAGATCCCCAAAAGAAAGATTTCTGTTTCTGCGTAAAGTTCCAGTGACTCGGTTTGACCCTCAGGTTGAGTTCCTCCAGGGTATAGAAAGATGACAGTCATCAATCATCCAGTATGAATCTGGGCAGTTTGGCATATCTATCCTCATTCAAACTGTCTGGATGCATTAGTGAGTAAAAGGATATGGAAGTAATCATACTGTTTTCTCCGCTTTGTGTGGGTTTAACTTGACTTTTTCTATCAAGGCCACCATGACTTAACAGCAATTAATTTGAGACCAATTAATCTGTATCCATCATAGACTCATGTTCACTGAAGAACCAGCCCCATTCCTCCGGCTCTGTCACAGAGGTGGGCTGTGAATAGTTCCTAAACCTACCTGTCACTGATACCATCAGACGGGATCTCAAACTAATGGAAACTACAGCACTTCTTCTCTCAGATTCTTCCAGCTTTCCACTCCTCCTCCTCCTCAGGGGCAACGAAAAGGTGCAGAGGGATGGAATCCAATTTAAACCTGGAGCAGATGTGGGAGAGTTTAGTGCAAAGTTACCAACTTTTTTCAGCTAAATGTTGTTCACGCACATAATCACATTAAAAAAGACGCCTAAGATGCCGAATCTTTTCCAGATGTTCTTGGCAGTAGAATTAAAATGTATTTAAAGTGCTCTTCTTATCTGAAATATCCTGATTGTTGATCATCTCAAGAGGTTGAGGTCTTTTTGTGGTCCAGAGTTGTTTTGTAGAACCGAGCACCTTCCCTTTATCTTCCTGTTTAATACACAAGCCCACACACTCAACGCCCGTGACATTGTTGTTGATTTAATTTGAAGTCTGTGGTCTGCGGGTCCTTGTGTTTTGATGGGTCCCTCACTATCGTCACCACAGATTTACAACTGTGGCAAGCCAGAGGTCAGTGAAGAGCGAGGTTCAAGGCCTTTCAATGATTGGCTGATGGATGATTTAAAAAGTCTCGGCTGGGAAATGTCTTTTAGCACCTCTCTGTCTGGAGTCTTCTCCCACGACTTACTTTTTAAAATACTGTCCACCATGAGAGTGGTTTTATTCACTGTTCTCTCCAAACGGGTGAGAGCCACGCTTTTTTTTTTAAAGAGCAGAAATGCACCTTTAGCGCAGCACTACATGGAAGTGTGACACAGTTTCATCATTAAGAGCAATGAAATATCTCAGAATAAACACACCCGTACAGCAATAACAACAAAATACAGCAAAAAGGGAAAAAGGCAACTTCTAGGTTTTTTTTTTTTGAGATGTTGAGGACATCTCAAAGTTCAGCCAGTCGTACGTGTCTGATACATCAGCACTGTGATCAGCGATTAATTCCCCCATGATCTGGCTTTTTCCTTTAAATGTGCTGTTTGCTTCACCGTTGTTGATCAGGTCTGACGGCAGGAAAACAGGAGAGGCCTCTGTGATGTTTCTGAACGTTTGTGCACTACACCTGGTGATGCTGTGGAGGCCTGGTGGAGAATTAACTCTTAATACCTTCCCAAACAATTCCCCACTTTGGTTGTTTGGAAATTGCAAATGACACCACCGGGAAAACAAATGGCAAAAAACCAAAACAAATAATAATGTTGCCAATGTTCTCTACACATTTGGAGATCTATTATGAGGTGTGTGTGTGTGTGTGTCGAATCAGTACAATAAAGAAAAAAATGATAAATATAATGAAGGTTTTTCAGCAGATAAGGTTTTCTTTTAATGTTTGATATTTCATACTTTAACAAGCTATTGGATTCCAGTGTATGTGTTTGTTTAATTGAAGAAAGACGAAGCTGATTATTGAAGTTGTAATGATGCATATGGATGGACTCAACACAGCATCCATCTCGGGTTTGCAGGTATTTTGAATCGTTACCTCGGCGTATTGAATTCAGATGGGATATTGGCCTGAGAATGAGGTAGTGATTGCTGACCACCCCATATGTTTCCTGTCATAGAAAACTCCAATAATCTAAAGAGCATCTGTCAAAAAATAATGCAGTCAGCAGGAGCTGTCCATTTCCATTTGTGATCACCATAATGCTGCTATCTGAGCGCCGGCAGGAAGCAGATAGTCCGACTCCTGCTTATTTTGAATTTATGAATCTTTAAGTGATGCTCTGGGTCACGTCAGCCTCGGTAATTGTGAAATATTTCCATGTGACATGTTCTGGTTACCTACTGTTAGGGGGGGGAAAAAAAAAAAAAATATATATATATATATAAACAAAAGTAAAGGTTCTGAAATCAGGACCAATCTAGTGTTAAAAAAGTCAAGAAAATAAAATAAAATAAAGATAAATTGATATAGAGATATATAAAATATAAAAATAAAGTGATATATTAAACCACTCGCTGAATGTAAACTTATTTCTTTTTATGTTTTCAGTTTTAATGCACAAAGTATAGCTAATTCTTTATGGACCCCCAACTGTTTTTAACAGTGAACAAAATTTGCATCATTTAGTAACGATGTTAAATAAATAGCCGAGGTTGTACTTTGCTATTTTTATTAAGCAGAAACAAATTCACATGGCTCTTTTAACTCTTGTCACTTTTTTTTCACATCATCAAATATTTATAGCAAAATGTCTTTATCAGTATCTTGATTTCTGACTACACCCAACACAGCGGGGAAAGTTTTAAATCATGTGAGGCAATTATCCATTATACATTAATTAAACTTGCCAGCCCTTTTGTAATCTAAATTTAATTGACTCGTTAAAAAATAAATTGCATAAATTAATGGTCTGGAGAGTGCACGGACAAAAATAAAAGATTTTCCGATGCTGTTTGTGGCCGGAAGGGAAAAGGGGGGCATTTGTTTAACATGGGAAAACGATTCGTTTAAATCAGGATAAATGTGCAACAAAAAACATAATTAACCTATTAAAACCTAAGACACACTCTTAAAACACATTTTAAAGTCGGAGTGTTTTTCTTTTTTTCTTTTTTTTTTTTGGAAAATAACTTCCTGTAGCTTTACCCAGAAACTCTCGTCCTCCAACACGTTGCTCACCTTGACCCCTGTCGGCACACTCGTCTGTGCCGAAATCATCCAAGTCGTTGTTCTTTTGTTTTGATCAGATGGACTCAGAGCTGCTGTGTGGCTAATGTTCTGTACCTCACTCGCGTCACCAGCCATCGTCTGAACCTCGATGTGAAGACGAAGACACACATCATTTAGTCTTACTGCACTCACAGTGTGACCTCAGCGTCGTAGCATCCCGCGGTTGAACGATCCTCAATATTTAAATAAACATAAACAAGCTTTCTCTGCTCACAGGAAATCGACGCCCGCGTTTAAAAATGAAGTGAAATATTAAACCGCTCGCTGAAATGGATGGATGCAGTGAGTAAAGCCATTATATGTCCACCATTAGCAGTGCATCATTTGTAAAATCAGCTGATCAGCACTTTTACAGCTGTGGCTGCCACTTCTACAGGAGATAGATGGCCTCGTAGGTTCATTATCGTTTGGATACGTGTTGTGTTGCTCACTCGGATCCATAACACATTAAAGCACAATGAAGTCTAAATATGAAAGGTTGTGTTTTAATTACGACAACGGCGCGAGCACGTATCTGTCAAGTTTAATGCTGACAAGAAAAAACTTCTTTAATGAGTCAATGAATAGTTTGAACATTTAGGGATTTATCTCCATGACTGTGTCAGTATGAATACGCACACTTTGTCTTGTTTGGACTCTCTGTCGAAGCATACTGTAGTATTTATTTATTTTTAATGACGTGTCTAAGCTGCTGAGAGAAGTTCTTATTTGTTTTGTAAGTGGTAACACAAAAGTCCTATAGAACCTGATGGAAAACAAAGTGTGGTGAAACAGTTGCGATCAGTTTCAGAATATGTTGGAGTTCTACAGTTCGTCTTTTGCTTTGGGGAACACAAAGTGCACTCCCAGTACGTTTCCCACGATGCCTTCGTGTTCCAGAGTAAACAACCAAACGTCTCCTAGCCTTTCTGACACTTGACAAAATGATTCAGGCAATATTACCAATCATTTTCACAGCGTTGCTTCCATTACGCCTCCTATTACACAGCCCGCGATGCACTGAACAAATGAGCTGTGCGAAAACAAAAGGTTAACTGATAAATAACTTTTGAATCCCCTAAAACTCCCACTATAATGTCTGGTATGTGACTCAGAACACTGTTTCTCTAAATATCTTTAAATTAAAAGTCCTATCTAGTTGCCATCGATAAGCTACAATAAAAAGTTTCATTTCTTCGTTTCTCAACCCCCCTCCATCCTCAGCTCCCCGTCTGACGTTTCCATTGCTTCCACATCAGACTCCGAGTCAAAGATCACCAGAGACCTCGCAATAATTTATATGCAAATCGGATGCCATCTATTAGCCTTTCACTGAATCGGTTTAGATTATTAGAGAAAACAGAGCACCTGATCTTCTCTTAGCGGCTTCCCCAAAGTGGAGGTGTATTGTCTTAAAGCCCTCTCTCAGACACCCCCTGGAGATGCGTAAGAGATTACCCTCACTTGTTATGCAACCTGATATCACACACTTATTCCCAGGTCTCATTTGATGGATGCTCGGAAATGTTAGAAATTAAATTTTAGATGATCACAGTCTAAATCTTTTATGGTCAAATATATCTAAGGAAAATAATAGACGTACTTGAGTCATAGTAAAAAAAAATAAATAAAAAAAATTCTCTTTCCGAATAGGAATATAGTCCTGCTATAATGTAAACTGTGCCCATTGTGAATAAAAAATAGCCTCCACCCTGGAATACCCCCGGGACACAGCGTATGGCCGTTGTCTCTGTGTTCCTGCACAGATATATTTGGCTCATATTTTGTGCAGAGCAATAATATTTAGCTGTTGTTACAAATGACGGCGAGTTTGGATGAAGGTATGGGAGAGTAATGGCTCGGTGCGCTGCATCGCTGCTAATTAAGTGATGGCGAGCAAACTGATGAGAGAGACGCCCCAATTTTTCAAAGGTGACACGCAAACAGGGACATAATGTGCCAGCTATCAGCATCCATAACAGGTAGAGAGGCATCAGCTGACAGCTTTTCTAATGAAGGGTTCGCGCGCTGCAGTGTTGTCTCCATCTGCTGTCAGATCATCTGGCCAAACATGTCAAAGCGTTCAAGGCTACACCGTTTCTCTGTCCCCCACCCCCCCACCCCCCCACCCCCCCCACTCCTGATGTTGAGACGCCCCAATTTTTCAAAGGTGACACGCAAACAGGGACATAATGTGCCAGCTATCAGCATCCATAACAGGTAGAGAGGCATCAGCTGACAGCTTTTCTAATGAAGGGTTCGCGCGCTGCAGTGTTGTCTCCATCTGCTGTCAGATCATCTGGCCAAACATGTCAAAGCGTTCAAGGCTACACCGTTTCGCTGCCCCCTCCCCCCACTACTGATGTTTACCTCCGGTGCATGTCAGTACACAGTGGCCTGTACAACTTCCAATTATTTCTTCAATTACCAAGACGCAACACAACATATTGTGCTGTGGACAGTGTCAGGGTATTTATGAAAATGCAGTTTCATGTTACATCATGAGCTGTCAGAGCGACAGGGTATAATATACATGTGTGAGACTGGTCTATATGAATGGTTTCAGTATATATCATGCATTAAAGTAAGTGATTTGTACATACTATGCAGATGATGGATATACTTATGTTTAATGTCAAAAATACAATGTCAAATGTAACATTAGGTTAAATTAGGGTAAAAACTATTGTATGTTCCAAGGAAGCTGCAGAATCAATCAGTGTTTGTGAAACATATTCAACAGAAGTATGTTTATTTGACTTCAGCTGAAACCTGTAATTCCATTTCAATATTTATTCTCATTTCAGCAACTGCGGCAAAAAGCTACTGACAAAATTGATTCTCTCACAACTATTGCAACTTGTCAGAGCAGCTTATTTGCTGTTATCATTGTTATTACTTATATTATGATACAGTGCAGTCGGAGAACGTGCTCTAAGATGTTCTCATTTTGTTACACTACTGGTTCCTTCCATTTGCTGGTGAACATTTAGTTTAGGGCTGTAGTTTGCGTTTTGTGTACTTTGGTTCATACATCACGCCTGTTTTGAAATCCAATAGCTAATTACAATTATTGGTTACTTAATGATCATGTCAAAATCATGCATCCTCAGTTCACTTGTATTATTAGGTTGTTTTACACGCACAATATTGTGTTGGGTTAATGTGGTGTCCTTCACAACGCAACGTTTGATTTGTAACTTTTCCACAAAGAAACAGTATAAAGCCTCCTCATAGTGCGACATGGTTCTTTTTACAGAGCGCGTTGTGGACAGTTCTCAGTAATCATCGTCGTCCATGTGATGTGTGAACTCTTTTCTTTTCTTTTTTTTTTCTTTTCTGTGGCAGTGTATCCGTCCTCTTTGTGCGCGGGCACAAAACGGCCGAAAAATAAATAAATAAAAAAAAGAGAGGGGGGAAAAACAAGCAATGTTATTTTTCAGCGTGAATTATCTGTGCCACTGGTTCACGGCGCAGTCACGATGATTCATTTTAAAAATTCAATTTTGCAGCTTAAACACTGTCTGAGTGTAATGGGAACAGGGATATTAAGCATTGCCAAATTAAAACTATCCATAACGCTGATTAAAAGCACAGCTCTGGACGCATCGCACGCATGCACACGCACATGCACGCGCACGCGCGCACACACACACACATTTAGACACAAAAGAACAGCAAACGTGTCTATTGTGCTCTGCTGACATCTTTATTTTCATTCAGAAAGCTTCACAAAGCAAAAACCATTAGAGAGGCGAGCGTGGAGGGAGATACTCAGCTTCACATTCAAGGCCCGGCCTCATATTCTTAATGGCGAGCTACTCAGAAGACGGGGGTTGTTTATGGGTCTCGTATCTCTCTGGATGTTACTTTGCTTTGTTACTCATTGTGTTTAAAGAACAGACGTGGTTTTGATTTACAGTCGAATGAAGGCATCGTTAAAATGTTGAAGACTTGACCTTGGTGAATATTCTCATATATGCACTATGTCTGTCCTCTTTTGTTTACGGGGAACAAACAGCATCTTGTTGTCATTTGCTTGTAGTAGTAGAGTAGTAGTTTTTTTTAACCTTAATCAAAATGTTAGTCACATTTCGATGGTCATTAAGTGATTTTTTTTTTTTTAATACATCTTTTTCCACAGAGAGTGGAATAGAAGCTTTAATCATATTGGTTCATTTACCGTTTTACTTCCCCTGATCTGACTGTTTGACTCAACACGTTGCTCGACTCACCGCCGCGGAGTTGGTTGAAAAACGAGAGGATAAATCACTCGCGAGTACGGCTCATTGAACAGATCCTTGGCAATCTGAAAAACAGCCTGTGTCCTCTCCTGTTTGCTGACGTTGATGAATTTCTGCTTCATCAGGCAGCTCAAATTCAGACTGATGTGTTATTGATGTGTTTTATGACTTCGCACGTCGGAAGATGATGTATTTACCAGATGCTAAAGGTAATGTGGAATCAAGTGTCAGTGGCAACGGCGCAGACAGTGAATTAATTTTACGAGCCGTTCGTGAGATTGTTAAATCTGACGAACTGGAAATTTATTCATGCAAAGTTTGTGTTTCTGTACAATTTAAAGATGTAGCACACCCACATAATGGCAGAGACACCCAGCTGTGGAAACACACACACACACACACACAATATAAACAGTATCTTAAAGTGTAACCACGGCGATAGGCATAAGATTAATGGATGATCATTTATGAGTCTGCTTCGCTTCTCCCACTTTTTTCTTTGACCTACTTTTACTGACGTCTTGTATTGAACAGTCACTGGTAACAAATGACCTTTCACCTACCTCTTTTTTTTGTTTTGTTTTGTTTTAATTATCCCTAAACTCTGTTTTTACCAGATGTCATTTTATTCCTTATGACTTCAGGGCGGCGACGACACTGTAGTCCCACACTGTGACATACCCATAAAGCAGAACAGATGACTGCATTCCTGCAAGCATATGAATAAATAATGGTACCCTGTAGCTATCAAAAGACCACCGGGCTGGATGCTGAATGACATTCATTTCATATGCTAGTCAATAATTGCAGATTGATTTAATATTTGAAAAGGGCAGTTTGAAAGTAACGGATTTTTAGCGTTCCCTCTGACGCCCCCTGTCTTCTTCCTTTGCTTTTGATTTATCTAATTAGTCGCCCAGTGTCCGCGTAATCCATTCACAATACAATGTGGTTGTATAAATAGTATTAATACCACAACACAATGTGTTGTGTAATCCAATCTTCTCCATGAAAGGTAGAGGCTGATGGTGGAGAGCAGCTCACTTGACCTATGGTTCTCTCTCAGAGGAACAGTGTGGTTGACCTGCAGCTGCAGAAACATCACTGTGATTAAAGCGTAAGCTGCGTCGTAATATTAAACGACGTCCCTGTGGGGGCGGCAGCGCCGTATGTATGCAAACGGCTAAAAAGATTAGCATGTTAGAAATGACATTCATAATCATTGATTTATTTGCAGCGCTAACTCGTGTCACATTGTGTTTGCTGTGATTCTACCTGTGAAATACTGCTGATAATAAGCCGTATCTGTGCCTTATGATAAAATGGCTTTTAGTGAGGTGACAGCAGATATAACACATTACACTTTACATTCACTGATTTTTTTTTTTGGTCATTATAAGCTGGAGAAAGGACATGGTTAGCTTAGCGTAGCATCGAAATTGGTGGTGGTGGTGGTGGTGGGGGGAGGGTACATAAAGGCTGGCTCCGTCAGATGTAACGAAAAAAAAAATCTGTCCTACCAGCACCTCTAAACCTCATTAATTAACACACTACATTACATTACCCACTGGTTGCCTGGCAACCTCACTGTGATGGTGAGACTCTATGAGGTTAGTAAACTTAAACTGTATTTATAGTCTGGTGTGGAAGTCTTAGGTCAAAGAGGTCTGATCTCACTCTCTCTCTCTCTCTCTTTATATATATAAATATATGTAGATATATATACACATATATATCTATATATATATGTGTGTGTGTGTGTGTGTGTGTGTATATATATATATATATATATATATATATTCTCTCATTCCTGGCTGCTCTTGATTTGCTGCTCCACAGTCGCTTGGCTTTTATGCAGTGCATCAGTAAATAGTTTTAAACAGCACACAACTGCTTGTATAAGTGTTAAGCACAGCGCACATAAACAAAGACTGGAACTGGGTCCACTTCTTCATCCCTGACCCCCATAATAAATAATCCAATCTGTATAATTAAAAACTCCAAAATTAAATTAAAAGTGAATATATTCATTGCATTTTTATTTATTTCTTTATTGGACCCGCGTATAAACGAACATAAATCAGGCCAATCTATTAAACCGGGGTAGTAACACAGTCGTTACAGGTTTTTAAATGAACTCTAATTGACTAAAGAGTCTTATGTTGGTTCCCTCTGTCTGGGTGTTCTGGGAGCTGCTGGTGAGCACGGTGTAAGCTGGAGAAATGAGTACTGGTGGCTGTAGGTCACTTTTTTCTGCTGCCCGCCTTCCCTCCCGCCCGCCCACCCGCCCGCCCGCCTTGGCATGTGGCGAGCTTGTCTTCAGATCAGAGCTTTGCCATGAACTGGATGTTGGCATTGAATCCAAGTGGCCAGGGGAGATAAGGCAGCCTCTGGGACATTACAGATGCAGGCATTAGCTGAGTGGCGACTGTGATGGAGAACAGGGCAGGCTGAGGCCTTTGATAATGCTGCCCATGTTTACTGCCACCACTCGAGAACGGGGCATCTGCTCGCCGCTCAGACCACGTCAGTCTTATGCAGAGTTGTGCAGACGCTGAGCTGAAGGCAGTGGTCAGTGCTCTGCTACACAACGATCACAACGATCAGACTGTGATGTTTCTGTTCTCTCTCGAGATTTCAAAAATATGCATGAAAGGAGGCAACAGCCCATAATAACCTTGTGGTCCTACACCTAAAATAACTCCATGAGTGCAGATGTATGGGCTTCCCCAGCTTTACCTCGCAAACCGTTAGTATTGATATTTCTGTAAAGGCTTATTTTGGGTCTGTCCTGTTCCTTGTTGTCGCCTCGCTGACACGCGGGCGATTCCCACTGGATTTCCAGCATGCCACGGTTTCAGCTCCGTGCTTATCTGACAGTCGCAGCGCCTGTCCCATCCTGATTAGTCACGTTTACTGTACCAGCCCTCACCCTCTTCACTGGCTTCAAGTCGCTCTGCCATTTACTATATGTGCCAAGTCTGCAATGCAAAAAGACAACCCTGTCCCCGCATGGGGGAGGACGGTTGACAAAGTCGCTGTCGCTCTCCAGTGGCGTTTTCCGGATGAGTAATTCCGTAGCCGGAATAAGAACGAAATATGTAACGCACAGTCCAGTAACCTACGGTTTCGTTTCATGTACAACAGGTCCTCGTTAATTAACCGGTGGTCAGCCGGCCAGACGTCATTTACATACAGCTTAATAGTGATAACAAATTCCCTGTCATGAAAATATGAGAAGATTCAAAGTGGATTCAGGCCCTGAGGATCCTTCCACTGAATAAATATCAGCCATTATCTCACCAGTATGAAGATTCACTCATTAAACAGCTGCTTTTTCCACATAAATCTAAATCACCTTCTACCAAAAGATGCACACAACTACTTCTCTTCGGAAGGACTCGTGGTAGCAACAGTGTTGTTACATACAAAACAATATCAACAATTGTGTTATTGTGATATTGTGTAAAATAACTCGCCAGCCGAACGTTTTTTTTTTTTTTCGGTTTCCACATTACACAGTGACCGCTGACTTAAACTAATTCATCCCACAGACAGGCCACTGACTGGCCAATTTAAATACAGTCACATCTCCTGGTCACAACCTCTATACTTCATGGTTTCAAGGTTTCATTTAATATGCTCCGTCCACAAATTAGAAAAGGATGTAATTTGAAATTTAATATGGAAAAGGCATGGAATAAAGGGTCACATTTGGTGTGTGATGAAATACTGTGTAATCCATCTCATGGCCGATGCCCTGTGGTCTGATCATGCAGTGTCAAGTGGACTGTGAACTCAAGTTATGTCCATCTGTCCACTCTTCATGTTGCACCATACTTCCTGACTTTTTCTGATTCATTTGTTGTTACAATGGATTAATATTTTTTTCCTGAATATGGATGTGTAACCAACAAACCTAAAAGGAAGAACAATGGAAATCTGAGTTTTGGAAGTGATAGGAATCACATTCCTACCACATATTTGTCAATAGTGTTCAGTTGACAATATAAAGGTCTTGCATTAACCTGTACTGTCTCCTAAAACCACCCCCCGCCCCCCCCCAGCATATGGATAACTCTTTAAGATCAATAAACCATGTCCTTTCTGCGGGATTGATTGATGATCGCTCATTGAGTGGGCCACACTGTTCGGATTTGGTGACAAAGGCGGGAATCCATGTATTGACGACCATATTTCCTAAAAGGACATTTTTCACCATTACTGCTTGATTGAATAATGAGGCTAATCGTTTGGACTTTGCGTCAATATTGTCGTCACTAATCCCTTCTAATTGTGCAGCTAATTTGGAAAGTGTTGAATGGAAAGTTTATTGGGTGGTATTTAAGAACTCGATAGGCAATCAATAATCACGTGCTATGGTACGAGTGTATGTCTCTATATCAGCTGCGTTGTTCGACTAAACGAGCGTTCTTTTCGTTATGCCGTAATTGGCTGATTTAATTCATCATTGATCGTTATTAATAAGAGTAATTGGCCTGGTTAGCCACTTACATTCCTGAGCTCTTGATGAATATGGAGGAGTGAAAACCAGCCTCCTACCTGCAGGCTGACAGGACTTTTTCTGTAACATTACCATTCCTGTTCAGAAGTGTGTTGCTAGTGGCCCTTGACGCCTGCAGCTATTTTGCCCTGTGGGGAACATTTTCTCTAGTGACTGTTGCCAATCTCGTACCTGGCTCCAAAAGGTCGGTGCCAGTTCTCTCCTCGCGGTCGAACATGTGCGCAGCCCATCTCTTGCATCCAGCTCACCTAATTATCCCGGTGCTATGAGGCATGTCAGAATGTATTCATCCTGCTGCCGCCGCCGCCGCCACCGCCGCTGCCAAACTGGTTTCCAGTGTGTACTCTTTAATTGGTCTTCATTACAAAAGGTACATGGATAGAAAACAATATGCGGCTTCTGTTGTTCTTGTTTGCATTCTGCAGACTAAAAATAAGCCCACTGCAGTCATGTAGTCATATATTTTCTTTTTGTAATACACTCTGTCTCTACACACACACACACACACACACACACACCACACACACGTATATTTAATATGGAGAAATAATCGACAAGTGGTCTGGGTCATATCTCTTAGAATGAATCCGAGCAGGGACTTGTATAAATGATTATAGTTACATAAATGATATTTACAGAGCATTTCACTGGATCACTATAGTGTTATAGTGTTATTGCATCTTAAATGAATCATTAGCTGAATGATGTGGAGAGGAAACGCCGTGCTCAGGATGAAGCGATTACCTGAGCGCTGGCGACTGGCGTTCTGCTGAACGTCCATGAGAAATCACTAATGCAATTTAGTCAGTATCAATCAATAACTTATTATTCGACTACATAATATGTATTTTCACCACCAATGAATCACGCTGAAAAAAAAAAGCGAATTAATTTCAGGTAATATGTTTGCTAACTTAACTCTCAGAGACTCAATTCATATGTTTCCAAAATAACAAATGAGTGTATAAATCAAATCCGGGACGCACATGAACAACCCAGCCATATTTGGAGCAACGGCCTCAAGCTGGTCGAGATTCATATTGCTCAGCTGTGTTTGCAGTTATTGATACATGTACATAACGGCATTATGCAAATTGTTATTTTATTGTTATTTATAATTTATTATAGAGATGATTGAGAATTAATACTTGGGTTGTTGTCTGACATAATATTTCACATCACATCACGGTAAGTTTAGTTTTTTTTTGATAGTTGATAAAACGAAGGTAAGAATTTTACCTGGATAGTTTCAGTCGTGCAATAACACCCAGATATAATCAGACATTTCCTTTTGCACAAAATCTACATTCCTGCCTGGAACGTGACACCAAAGTTACATTCCTGCTCTGCCGTGTTAATGCAAAAACTCTGGCTGACATTTATTTAAAATCCAATTTAGCTCAGGTGCTAGGGGGATATCAAGTCCTGATGGAGTTTTGTGTCACCTCCCTAATGAAGGAACCAATGCGACGACTTAGAGGCTGATGAATATGAGCAGATGTCAGAGAGCGATTTGACACATAGTCCATCAATTTCACCGTCAATTTCGCCGTGTACCTGCAAGGAAATAAAAATGTATGAATAAGTCATTTGGTAAACAGAGCTGCTCATATAGAAGCACAGAATTGCAATAAAGTAGACGCTACATCATTCTGTGTGTGTGTGTGTGTGTGTGTGTGTAGGTGTGTGTGTGTGTGTGTGTGTGCGCATAAGTAAGTAATTTTGATGGACACCTTCATTTGGACAGTTTGAATGAGAGAAATAGAGTAGATGTCACAAAATGTCCAAATGTGCGTATTTCTCTGTGGGTTTTCCCTGTTTGTGTATGTGTATGTGTAAATAAACACATCTTTAAGGAACACACACAGTGTCCAGAGATACAGTCCACAGGGAGATGTAAATATAAGCTATGTGAAAGGTTAACTTTTCTTTTTTTTTTTAAAGAAAAAAGTAGATAAATGGGAAAAAAAGTCCATATGATTCCCTCGTGGAAAATGCCAGAATCTGACAGAAAGGCAAAATCACTATAAAGGTCTCATCTTGATGACCTGCTTAGACTGATACAAGAAAATACTGCCATTTCAATAAAAGAAAAAAAAAATAAAAGCCTCCTGACATTTCTGTCCTTCTCTAATTCCTTTCTGTCAAGGTGACCTTTGCGTGTGAGCGTTCCCCTCTGCTCACGTTATCCCGATGCTTTGACCTCTCAGGTAAACGTCCACCGGGGGCAGGCCGCGCTTTATCCCACCAAACACAATGAACCGTCAGAGTGGTAAATAAGCAGCAGCTGATCAACTCGGAGATTCATTCACAGTGAGGAGACATTGTTGCTGATTTGTTGAAGTTTTAAATCACACACTTGTCACGGTTTGTGACAGCTGGCACATGTGTGTGTGTGTGTGTGTGTGTGTGTGTGTGTGTTTGTTACTGGCCACTTATGAAATGAATCTGAAACGTGACCTTTGCAGCCGTCGTGTGTCATGTGACTGCACAGATGGAAAACGTTGCCGTGTTGAGAGTGCAGTGTGCAGGAACCTGTGCCACGCCGTTGCTATTCATTCGCTTATTGTTTCCTCAGAACGCTTTTTGCCGTTGCTTTAAAACCGTCAATGAGACGTTCAAGCGTTGAATGGTTGTCAGCCCGTTTCCTACACACACACATCACTGTGCAACACGCAGCCAATCACACGCTGCTTGAAAGCCAACTTAATTAGCCATGACTCTCGCAGGCGTTCTTTAACGAGACGTCTGAAGACCTAATAAGACGTCAAATAATTCCGGCATCTTTTCCCCAGGACATCAGCCGCATTGTTGTGTTGGCAACCGTCAGCACACAACACACCGCACACTGCACACGTTCCTCCTGAAAGCTCCGAGCCATGTATCTGTTTGCTTTCTGACTTTCATGCGACGGAATGAACAGTTCGTCAGTTGCCGCTGGAAACGAGTGGATGTGTTTTGACATGGTAGCAGATGCAGGATGCAAACCATCCAGGGAGGTATTCACAAATAACAAATACAAATACAGCGTATGGGCGTGGTACATTACATACTACCACTAACCATGACTCCTTCCCCGCCGCTGTCATAGTTCATCATTTCTGTCTCTGTATGTCTGTCTCTGCAAAGATGCAACAACCAAAAAAAATAAAAAATCATGTTTGGACAATGCAAAATGTTATGTTGTGTGTTGTTTTGTTGATTATTTAGTGTAAAACCATTAGATTTCATAGAGTGAAGAGAAGTGAAGCTCCAGTTCTCAGTTATTGTGCAAAGTGGCCTCTCGTCTCACCTCGTGTCTCGTTAGATGACACACAACTCGACATGGTTCCTGTGGTATGAGGCTTGTTTGTGGGGGGGAAAGAAAAAAAAGCAGATGCCAGTTTGTGTGATGTCTGGAAATAGACAGCTGAGGTCGGCCGATGCCCTCGAAAGACTCACTCCACTCGCACACTACATGGACGCACACGTCAAACTTTTACAACAAACTCCTGATCAGAGAGGTGATGAAGTGGATTTGTCTCCCAGGTATTTGATTGGGTTGACTGGGGGAAAAAAAATGCATTTAGAGTTTCAGTAATGTTTAAATAAAAACAGAGTTTGGAAATTACTTTAATGTGAATATTTTAAAATTAATTTTTTTTTTTTATACAGTCAATCAGTACAATCAGTAACAGCTGATTGAATTTGCTCAGTGGTTTGGAATGAGAACCGCGGTTTTAATTACTGATCCGTTCAATTATTTACATCATATTAACATAAAATAGAAGATGCATTTGAAAATAGTGCTTTTGTGCTGAGATGACCATTGTTCAGTAACTTCATTTAAATGTCTCCGGTGTTTCTCACACTTTAATATCACTCTCACCAGGCGTCAGCTGTTTTAATTGGCTTCTCTTATTCTATGACCAGAGGCTTGGTGGAGCTGGATGATGGTTGTCCAGGCCTGAAGACGTCCACTGAGGAGACACTCATCATCTCTCCATCTCCCTGGTAGAGTTAGCAGATGACCTTGTCCTCTGTTCCGTTTCTCTCTATTGTTTTTTTGTTTGTTTGTTTGTTTATAAATGAAATATATAAAGAAAATATATAAAATCACCAGGCCTTGCTTAACTCAGTCGAATAAATAATACATCATATTCCATTATTGAATCTATGCAATCACATTAGCCAATAACAGGGGCAGCAAGGGAACAGGTGAGTGGTAGGCGGCTCAATTCCATCCCATAAATAAGGGCGAGCTGACCAGCTGGGGCTTCAGCAAGTGGCTACATCAAGAGTGACAGCTGCCAGATAGCAAACAGACCTGTCAGACATGTGACCTCGCATGTCTGCCAGGTATTTTCAGGACTGTGAAGTGGGGGCGGCGGTGAGAAGGTCAGAA
>JAFBJQ010000726.1:20953-37085 GCA_016785345.1 Trinectes maculatus | reverse complement strand
TGTTCTTGTTTCAACTACGATTCAGATTTATTCATTTAGACCACGTTTCCCTTTGTGCTTTCTCGGCAAACCAAAGCAAATCTTTCATTTTGCATCCTCAGTGTGGGGGGTGTTGTGATTGGTTGAACGTGTGGTGTGTGTGTGTGTGTGTGTGTGTGTGTGTGTCTCTGTAATGATCCCGTAACTGACTGTGGCGTTTGATTTCATCATCAGATGAACTTTGTGTAGGATCTTCAGCTCTGTGTTGTGCGACCTCTGCACGCTGGTTCGAGTTTGCGTACTTCCTGACACACATTCCCTGACTGTTTTGGAAGACTGCACTTTATTACTCGTCCACCAGGAGGGTTGTGTGTGTGTTTTTTTTTTTCTTGTAGTTGACAGTGGATTGAGTCAGATCACTGAGAGCTGGACCAGCTGAGCACAGACAAAGATGAACTGACTTTGGTTTATATTTGTGCGAGTTAGTGTCACACTTCATTGCTTTCATTCCACTTATTTACCAATGTAATCTTTCATTTCATTTCATTTTTTAACAATGTGAAGTTGCAGTGTATTTTTTTTTTGGACATCATTTGCGATGGAATGTTGTATAACGTGTGTAAACTGATGTTCATCGTGTCATTATATTTAGTCATTATACGAAACCACAACAACACTGCCTCCATCCGCTTTGCCTTTTATTTGTGTTGCCTAGATACCTTGTTTCTGGAACAGGGGGATTAGGTGCTTATGAACATCAAACGGCTGCTACCTCTGACTTTTCTGCCCCTGTTTTCTTACGGTGCCGCCTTATTTTACACTTTTACACATGAGTAACGACAAAAAAACAACAACAACAACAACAACCTGCACAGATCAACAGCTGTAAGGGAAATGAAAAGAGCCAGAACATCACATTTGGATGAAATCAGAACATTGTGTCTGCCGATCACGGTAAAGCATGAAAGATCTCGCCAGTGAAATAAACGCTGTTCCATACGGTTGAACATATTTATGATTATTGTACGTGAAGGTGCTGGCGTGTAAACGTATAAAGAATGGGCTGCAGGTGTGGTCACATGCTGAGAGCGAATCAGCCGCTGCATTTAAATGAAGCGGCGTTGTTTGTGATTCAGCATCGTTTGAACCAGTGTTTGTGGCAGAGAAGATCAGCTGTGCTGTAAATCATTCCCATTCCAACCTGTCTTCCGCTCATCCGTCCTCTGATGTGCAGAGAAACATAGAACGAGACACAAAAATGTGCGACTTTAACTAAAAATACACAACGTCATAAAAAAGTAATGTCTGTATACACAGTGGATTTATCACTTACATCTTAATGCCTGTTTTTTTCCCTAAAAACATAGATCTTATCCGTTTATTCTAGAATTTGTTAACTTGTTTGATCTCAGAGTAAACGGAGATGATAAATTGGTGGGTGGGTGGTTGTGGGGGGGTGGGGGGTGGGGGGGGTATCCATTCACATAACCACAGACGGTTTGGCCCGCGACCAAACATTTCACCTGAAGTGGCAGCCTGAGCCCGGAATAGGAATTATCGATCCCGACTTAACCTCAGCGCGAGCGCTAAGGGTGAGGAATTTATTACGCCCGAGGTGAGAAAACCCAAACCCTTTTAAGGAATTGACCCTTTAAATCTGGACGTAATGCTGACGAATCAATATCACATACGTGTTTTAACCCCGAGCGTGACTTCATGGTAGCAGACTTCATGAGGAGGAAATGAAACGTGTGGCTTCAGAGCCGCAGACAAACAGAGTTTGGTTTTGCACGACGATCTCTGTTATTTGTTTATCACTCAGGCATGAAGGTATTATGGGATTTATGATATATCAATGATATATAGTTTAAATATACTGTATGAGACATGGCCCTTGCAGGTGATAGATACAGAACTATAATGGTGTCGGTCATAGAGCAGTGGAATGGCTTTGTTTCATCATCATAATAATCATAAATATTAGAAATTATAATTGTTGTTTGTTGTTTGTGTCATGATAACACAAACACTGCAGTGCGTTGCTACGTGCTGAAGCGCAGCGTGCTCGTCGTCTGTGCACAGATGTGTTAATTGTTCTTCACCTTGATGCTGGGATTTAACCTTTGCAGTATGTTTCCAGGAGAGGTGCGATCGCACCAGGAGCGTTCCGAGTGCTTTGTTCATAGACGCTCTTCTCTGTGTACTTTTTTTAAAAAAAAATAATTTGAACAGGAATCAAATGAATGTGTGTGATGTAAAAGGTGTTGCTCGTAGTGATGAACCAACAGAGATTATGCCAACAGACCCAAACATCCCGGAATATTTCAGATAGGAGTCATGGTTCCTGAAAAAGTCTGAAGTTAGCCACTTTCCATACTGTTTTACAAATTTCACATCAAAATTAAGATTCCTTTATTTATTTCTACCAAAAATAAACTGGCTTCAGATGAGAAAATGTGTCATTGTTGAGTTGACAGCTATTTTTTTTTTTTGCTCCCAAAAAAAAAAACAAATCAATGAAGGTCAGAACAGTCCAGATAGAAAACGGGTAGAACCAGGTATCAGCCGCATTACTGTTTCTATATCTGTGCAGTGTGCTAACGTCAGCGCTGCTAAATATAAACGCGTGGGCTTTCAACAGACCAGATTTCAAAATAAAACAAATAGAAATGTTGGCTCGCACAAAGCAGACCAGCTCATATCCATGGCCCGGACGTGCTTCTATGACAAAGCACCTTTATTTGGGAAATTAGCAGAAGCCATAATAAACGGGCGTCGTGCCCAGAGCCCGAACGCAACCCCGGCCCGACTGATGATTAATCAATGGTGTATTGATGAAGTGTTGTAAGTTTGTATTTCATCATGCTTCCGTTTGGCAGCGTTGCAGAGGGGGAGGGAGGGGAGGGAGGGGTGGGGGGGGGGGGTTGCCAGAGCAGCTAAAATTACACAGTGTCTCACAGTGGTGACTCTGGCTCTCAGGGACGATGCTGCTATGATCAGGCCAACAACAACAACAACAACAACAACAATAATAAAAATAATAGTAATAATGATAATAATAATAGTAACAATAATAATAGTAATAATAATAGTAATAATGACAATAATAATGATAATAATAATAATAATAATAATGGTAATAATAATAATAATAATAATAATAATAATAATAATAATAATAATAATAATAGTAATAGTAATAGTAATAATAATAATAATAATAATAATGATAATACTACAGAGGGCTGGTGTACCAGAGGCACGGCAGAACATCCTGGATGACTTTGACAAACTGATTATTGAGCGCACCACTAACACATGATGAATGTCTGTCATTAGCACCAGCACGGCTCAGCTCCACAGAAGTTTTTATGTGACATTCAGTAAACCTACAGGAACACACACACACACACACACACACACACACACACACACACACACTGCCTCTCAGCACTGAGGAAGTCAAACACATCCGAGCAGAACGAGACCCTTTCTGAAATATTTGTTTCATATACGTCTTTGGATTCAGGCAGTTTACTGAACTCTCTCTGTTTATATAAAATTAAAAAAAAAAAGCCTCATAGCCATTAAATACCGCGTTTATAACGGCGGCGGCGGCGGTGACATATGTTTACAGGGTGAACAGTGCTGAATGGTGAAAAAGTTAGTTAACCGCCAGACTTTGTGTGGCTCATAGTGATAATCACAACTCCCGCTGCCTGACTTCCTCCTGCTGAGCCCCGAACAGGAGCAGCCGGGGCGGACAACCCGGGACCAGAGCGCTGTCAAGCTCCTGCTACCCAGGGGACAGAGGTGTTATTAATGTAATAAAACACATAAAGCCAACGGGGGGTTTGCCTTTGAACGTCGCCTGGTAAACTGCCTGTTGCGAACGCCTCTTTGTATCGGCCCCGGCAGACGACTGCAGACGTGCAGTGAAATGATCAGTGTGAAAGTGCGGTATTAAAGTCCGGATGTTGTTTGTGTTTCCCGTCTCCACAGGAGGCCGGAGCAAAAATGAAGGATTGATAGTTCAGTTCGGCGTCTTTCAGCGTTTTTCCCACAACACTACCTTCCATCCTGCCTTATACCATGACCCCGCTGGCTCCGCGTTTGAAAACTACATCTATATTTATTCACACAAACACAACGTCTCCTCGCTGCCTCCTTTTTGTCAGTACAATATCTCCTTCCTCCTTTTATCACCGAGGAAGTGACAACTTTTTTCGTCAGCAGGATGCAGATGGTACGTCTCATTTTAGCACACATTCTGTTGTTGGACATAAATAAATCTCGGATGCCACTGCCACAGCTTATATTTGTTAAGATGACAATGATCCGCTGCACACTTCAGGACCCGGCTGACGAATGGTTGTGCGATTTAACAGATTGCTCACGGTGTTTTTGCTGGAGCTGGTTACATTTGCATAGTAAAATTACAACAATATTTATTATGATAATAGTACAATCAGTTAGATTGTGCGGCGTGTTGTGTACGTTTACTTACTACAGTTATACTACAGCTGCATAAAGAGAAAGGAAGTGAAGTCATAACTTTAAACTGTCATTATGAAATGTTTTGCATCATTTAAACTTCGGGCTATAAAGTGCATTAGGCTCATGCTGGAATGCTGGTGTTTTATATAGACAGTCCCTGCACGTAGCAATAAAAGAAAGAAAAAAAAACCAAATACCTGCACTATTTTCCCTAATATCTTAATAAACCATTTCAACACATCTCAGGTAAAAGCAGCGAGTAGCACTTGCAAAACTTTGAGTGTCTCCGAGGACGCCTTTACGTCTTCCGAGGAGACGGAGAGAATGTGAATCGACTCGGAATGTTCTGTCCTCCAGTGAAGGCAGGAGAGGTTTTGGGTTTAAGACCGACGCGAGACACATAGTCGTTCTGAAGATGATGTTGCTCATGTGGGAAAAAACAAAACGGTCCGAGGAGAGGAGATAGAAAACAGCACTCCAAGACTTTGACTTCCGAGTGTAACTCTGTTTATCTACAGGGCTAATTCGCTCTCGTCTGGACACTGTGACATCCCGGAGGTTAGGGTTTGGCCTGTGACGTTGCCAGGCAACCGCCTCCCATTCTGTTTTGAATTTAGTCGCACCTTAATGACCTTAATAAACCTGAGATTTGTCTTTCTTGTTTGTTTTTTTGTTTGTTTTTACGATAAAAGGCGAACCGTTTAATTAGTGAGTGTGAGTTGCTGTTGAGCTCAAACACAAATATGTTTACTCTGCCACTCTCCACAGACAACAACAGACGATTCAGTTCACCCTTTAATTCCTGTTTATTAACCTTCATTCCGACCAGGAAGTTCTTTGAGGTTGATTCGCTGGAGCCCACGTTTCACTTCACCTCGCTCCAGTGGGAGCAGCGATGGCTGGAGGATGAGAGGGCAGGAGTTAACTGGCCGACGCCGGATCGATCCGGGGTCAAGGCGAAGGCAGCTGGCAGGTATAGAGGTCAACAGGCAGCTATGTGCTCCTCCTTAAACTCACTGATTCCTGCTTTAACCCGTTGACTCGGAGACTTTTACCACTTCCACTGTATCACTCGCTGGTAAAATCTATACACAGTGTGGTTTGTTGTCCGCTAAACAAAATGAGTTGGTCTTTTCCGTTTGGCCGGGTGGTAAATAAACGTCCAGGCACAGTTTGTCCACATAATGGCCTTCTGCATTTCCTCAATAACCAGCAGTTTGCATTTGTCCTATCAGCTGTTGACCGTCACTCGCAGTGTTTGTGCACCGAGGTCTGTTGAAAGAGTTTGGTGGATTTGAACGACCGTGGAATCGGCGGACGCGTGGCGATTCCCACTGCAGCTGTCAGAGGAATCATCATCCTCTTCCCCCATCAGGTCATATGATTTATAATCAGCCGGAATATTCCTGTCTGTCTATAGGTAAACAACCATATAGGCTTAAAGATGTCACATGTTTCTTGTGCAATAATGTCGGCTAATAGTGCTAACGAGCTAGCACAGTCGTTATAGGAGTAATTATTCGTTTTGAGAAATGTCGATGTCGTTGTTGTGTTGTTGTTTTTCTTTATGTTTTCTGGTTTTGGAACAGATGGCAGATACAGTAGCATGAATTGAAACCATGTAATCAAGCCTTTCATCAATCACTTACGTACGCGTCCCCGTCATTTCTTTGGCAGATGTATATCAGGCACTTTTCACACTCAACACTTCACAGTTGTGGCAACTTTGATTCTTTTCTTTTTTTTTTTTCGTTTCCATAAATGTTGTCAGATACTTTACAGTCTCTTGGCAGATGTTGAATGGCAGAGGAGAAGGGAAACAAACAGTGTAATGACAGCTTGCGATGAAAGTAAATGAGTCATTAATAACACGTACGCCTTGTGCTCCATCTCCATTTTGTTCTCCCTTGACAGGATATGACAAGAACTTTGAACATTTATCAGACAATGTGTTAATTCATGTCACTGTGAGCGCTAACGCTGGGATGATACCAGTTGTACGTTGGAAACGCAAAAAGCTAATTCCAAAACCAGAACCAGTTTCGTGCTGGTGTCTCATGTTTAGTCTCTCGGGCACCTGGTGGACTGAAGTTTCATATTGATCCTCATTCAGATCTGTTTGTGGTCTGTACACAGTGATGTCCTATATTTGTTGCTCAGATGGTCGTGCAGGTTGTCTGCTGATCCCGGGGCTGGCGGATTGATCCCAGGCGCCCATGAAGCCCGCCACTGGGGAGGCCAGATGGTAGGGTGGCATCAGGAAGGGGATCTTGCATATAATAAGAATAAGAATAATAACAATAAGACGAGATAAACATTTTTTTTCGAAATGTTGCCAAACCAAGTGTGCATACATTAATCCAGCTTATATAAGATTGTTTTTATTCATAAAATGCATTAATTATTGATGCATTAATTACGGCTACTTGTCCAAACATTGCAGAATTGCAGAAGTGTAGAAGAAGTTTACCATATGTCCTCAGAATGAAACACGGTCATTAATTTGGAGTGTGTGCCGGAGCACACTGCAAAGCTTATAACGCGCTCATGACTTCACAAGCGGAATATCACTTTCTTCCACATGCTCCACATTATTCCGAGACTGCTGTTTTCCCCATTACAGCGATGAATCCATTTGCCGATGATTTGCATAAACACCTGTCAGTGCTTTGTCTCCCACTGATACCTAATGAATTTCAAGCATTGGCTGCTCTCTGCTGTTCACGTCGCCGCCAGTCACACGATGCCCTTTACTGACACCGGCGTGAACGCTTCCCTCTCGCTCTCCTCTTCAAGCCGCATGCGGCAGGTCCAGGACCATTCATCCGCCGGCTTGTTTCCTCGCCGTCATTTGCTAAGGTTTCACATGGGGTTTTTAAAAGCTTCATTATATTACTCGTTTAAATTCAGCCTCCTCGATCAGCACTTTAAAGTCCTGGTCTTATTAGACGATTTAATTCAGACCCGGGATACACGGCCGAGTGAAGTAAACACTTTGGTTGTTCCGTCAAATGATTTGGGTTAAACAGACATAATTATCTAACGTCAACATCTCATTTGCATTTCCATAGCTAAGGATATACATTAAATGCATAATAGGTTCGCAGCCCATAACGAAAGCTATGCGAGCTTGTGCACCCTGGGACCAAGGATTCTGGCGTGTGGACGGTGATGAGTTGGCCGCTGCCTCGCACAGTTTGTTATAAATACTGCCTCTCAGACTGACTGGCTATAGGAGCCATGCATCACCTGGGCAGATAGGCCAGTAAAGCGATGATGTGTGTGTCCTTGGCATGGGGGGGGTAAGAAGGGCTCATAGCTTTTATCTCCGGCAAGCATCAGCAGAGAATAGCCATCACAAGGTCAGCCTTGAAGGTGAAACATCAGCGGGATGCTTTGCTATTATAATTCATTTAGCGGACGCGCTGTGAGTGGCAGGAATGCATTTGTACAATTTGTGAAACCCAATTTTACTGTTAATAAAATTTGCTGGGAGGTATTTCGGAGCTTTGTCCAGGATTTCGAGGGAAATGTCGCTGCAGACCGTTTCCAGCGGCGGAGGGGAAACAAAGTCAACGCAGCCGTTTTACAGAGCAGAATTTTCCCTCTAATTCACTTCTTTTTTTCTTCTTTTTTTTTTTAAAGTTTGACCTCATGTATATATGGGTTATGTATTTCAAATAGGATTCCGTGAGGGCAGTGGAAAAAATATTTCTCTTCCTATTCAGCCTGCATAGCTCACCTATCTGTACCATGTCCCAAGGTGTTCCTGGTCGAGGGTGAAATGCTGTCTTGAAAGTAAATGTAATTCTTTGAACTAGTTTTAAGTTGAAATGCTTTTTTCTTTTATCATATATCTATTGTATTCGTCCGACATCTATATATAATGTCTCACGTCGGAGAAGTTCTTTATAGCCTTCTATTATACTGACTGAAAAAATATCTGAATCAGATGTTAGACCATTACCATATATACACTCTTCACACATATCCCTATTATATACTTCCATGAACATGGTACCATACCATTCTCTCATAGTTACAAATGTATTTATACTGTATATCTATGGCTGGATTATTGCTAATAGGTGACGTCCAAATTGACGAGATTAAAAAATATGGATGTGTTTATGTGTTCGAATTTAAAATTGGAGATAATAAATTTAAAATTAAATTATTATTATTATAGTATAATTAGAGGAGACATTGGACTCACTGATGTTTAAGATTAAAACCGTGTAAATGGAAAACAGATCACAGCAGGATTAAAGCTAACAAAAAAGGGTGGGAATTAAAGGGCGGAATTACACATACATAAAAAGCGGGTGAAATTCCTGTCGAAATTACCCTTTGCCCTTCGGGCTTTTCAAACGAATCAGCGCCTGATCTGACTGCAGAGACACAGTTGGGTCGAATTAGCAGAGCAAAAGGAAGGTGACAGGGTTTGGCAACGACGGCGGTCGCTTAGCGGTGCAGTCAAACAGGCTGAAAACACAACAGATGGCCAAACAATAACCATAAGCGAAATATGGCGTCCTGAGAGGGTTGTGATGAAAGTTGTCGGAGGCGTTGGCATTCGGCGGTTTTCCCTTCACCAGCGCCCGGGATGGTTGATGTGTTCTTCCCAGTGGCTGTGGTCATTCCAAACCAATAAATCACAGTGACAATAAACGCTGTGACATCTGCCACACAGCATCTGATGGCTGACAAAAGTCATCTGTACCCTTGATCTGTGAAGGGCCAAGACAGAACTAATGTGCAGCGGAGAGCCAATGAAACGAGCCGCGCCGCGTGTCCCGCAGCTGATACGGTGCAGATCAGTTGGTAAATTAGCGCAAATTGAATTTCCATCTCTACTCTCAATCAGTAATGTCACCACAGCTCAGTCCTGACCTTGGCAGTTAGCGACGATGATCATAAAGGCTCTGTTTAATCAGTTCAAAGGACTTGATGGGAAGCAAATGGTGCAAGTCGACTTAGTTTTAGCCAAATCCACTCCTGCCAGTTTAACATCAGGATAAAGGTCAGTGCAGCAGGTGTTGGGCGCGATGATGGATGCACTTCAACAGGGCTGTGCTCCGTCACTCAGTCGATTACAGCATGCAACCAGACAGCCGTCGCCCGTTTCCTCTGTGAGCCAGGCGTGTTTGTACTTTGTTGGTTTGCTGTTACGAAAGTGAAAAGTTGAATGTAAACGTTTAGAAATGAAATGTAGACGTATATAACTGAGATGTTAAGCTTATGTTTGTTAGTTTACGTTTAGTTGCACTTCCGGTTTTATTTTGGTAAAGGGTTTCTTGGTTTCCTGTTGGCACCTTGTCTGTCTTTGTCAGTGTCTTGTCTGATTTCCTAAGTGTCTCGTATGTCGCGTGACAGTACACACCGCAGTCCACATGTTGTTATTACTGTTGTTGTCGTTGTTATGATTAGGTTGTTGCCACTTTGCCATAGAGTTAATGCTGTTGAAGCAACAATAAACAGTGAGGTCACGATGAGAGCGTTTGGCACTGGAGGAACAGGAACAGACACGACATCGTCGCGTTGGTGACTCATGGCTCCATCTTCAACATGAGGACCGATACATAAGTTAACACGATGCCTGAGTAACTTCAGCTTGTAGCACGTTGCTTCAACAAGTAAAGAAACCCGAGCCAAAACAGGCAACTTGGCACGAAATAAATAAATAAATAAGTAAATAAATAAGTAAATAAAAAACAGGGTGGCCTGGTTTCACATGTTTTTGCTGACTCTCCACTCGCTCTGTGGGCGTCGAGTCTGTAACTGACTCATTCACATAAACAACATTATCATATTAAATCCGGTGCTCACTATCACGTTGACTTAAAATCTTAATTTAGCCTCATTTGCATTCAGCACCATGACGTATGTGTGCGAGCAGACAGAAACCCCGCTGCTGGTGTATTAACGCGGCCTCATGAAACTCCCCGGCGTCGGGGTGGATACGATTATGCGTAAAATAGCAGATCCATGCCACTGCGTTCACCTCTGTGCCATCCATCAATAATGTCAAGCATTACTGGACCAATTTATTAAGGGGATCTGTATTCAAGACACTGCAAAGCAAGATAAAAAAGTGTCAGTTTTTTGAGCACAGTGATACATCATAAAATGTTATTTATATATATATATATATGTATAATGTATTTGTTTAGAGTGGCGTCACTGTACAAAGTGCGTTATATTGAAAATGTCCTCGTACGATAATAACATCCCCCGGTCAGTTTTTATCTTTACTATAAATCTGTCTCAACGATTTTTCCCCTCACGCTCAGTTTGTTTTGTTTGTTTTTAGTATATTACAGATCATTCCAGTCGTACGGCGGTAATATTCCTCTAACAGGATGTGCGGAGTATAAAATCGGTGGGAATCCCGCGGGATGGCGGGAGGAAAGTGGGATAGGTCCGTGCTGCCAGGAGACCACTGCCATTTGATATTTCTGTCTGCGTTTTCTGTCTGAGTTGAAACCAAACTGGCAGTGTCCCGCAACTTGGAAGAGTTCTCAGCTGAAATAAACAAAGCATTCATTTGCATTCATTAATATTAAGTAAAAGTGTTGGGTTCTTAACAAGGCTACCAGCGTGTGCTCGGTGTTTATCACAGAGACGATGATACAAAAGTTCATTGTTAAGAGGTTACTTCTTGATCTCGCCATATGTCTTTTAAATGTATATTTATGAGGACCCCTGGCACTTGAAAGGAATCCAGCTCCAGTCCCAAGCACGTAATTCCCCTTTAATTAATGTATTTATTCAACACCATATTCAAGCTTTGGTGTGCCCTCTCTTTTCAAACTGCCCTTTTTGAAGATGTTGTTATGCAGTTAATAGCCGAGATGCACATTGTTTATATTTCTGTTCCAAATATAACAACAGCGATGCCCATTTCCATTTTTGCAAGGACAGAGGGATCCAGGACGTGTGATTTACGATACACACGTAAATCCAGACAGAACTGAAAGTGCCAGGAATAAATATGTGCAAAGGAGGAAAAGGAAGCAGCTTTCTGGTGGGAATCGAAAAAGGAGCATGATGCTCATGAAACAGCAAACCCACAGGCTCGCACAATTATCCTTCAATTCCCATGGCAAACGTGTGTTATTGTTCCAACTCTGTTTTCCGTTGAACGATTTCTCTGCAACTGTTTAGTACGAGGTGTACTGCATCAGGGACGAGCGTGTGTTCTTAACGGCAAAAGTTGGGAAGAGGTCAGATTGGGAATATAACAGACGACCCGTTGGATGTTCCTAAAGACCGGAACTGGCCCTGCAGTGCATCTAATCCTTATTTATGAACAGGAAGGTAACGCTCCTTATCCTGCCACTGTCACTGGCTCCCGCTCTCATTTGCTTGACGTACTCCACAGCTCTGATAACCTCGTGTACCACCTCATTAATACCGCCGGTCACATTGACGGGTTCGGCGTCAGCGTTAAGGTCTCGGCTGCAGTATTGCTAAGTTGCTGACAGTTTGGTGAGTCGTGGCTAATGCTAGATTAGCAGAAACTGTCACTTCTTTACTGCACTAATAAAACGTACCTACATACAACTGCTGAAAAAGACTGGACGTCAGAATTGACTGCACGAGTCTCTGACGGAAACAGACAGATTTACGAACTCTTCATTGCCCCATCGGGTATTTACAGCAACTACCACCCTGAAGTGTTGTGTATATGCACACAAGCATGCATTTAATCATCTGTTTGTTTCCTTTCATGTGCACAGTGTGTCCAGCTGGGCCGTCAGAGTAGCATCAGCTGCAGTTGCTAGGCGATTTGTCCTCCGTTTTCCAAGCAAAGCATTGGAAAGCATTTCTTTATAAGTAGATTATCTATAATTTTCGACGAGAACATTCGCACAGTTTTACTGAGAGGTTCCTCAGCAGATTAACACCTATGTGTTGTGGCTCAGCCAACCAATTCTCACATCTGACATGCAGGTTGTAACACCGTGGCCTCCACGCTGCTCTCCAGGGAATGCTTCATGTCGTCTATGGGGGCGTTGTCTATTGTTGGCAGACCCCTGGCCCCTGAGTAGGAAGCCGGCATATTACAATATGACTCTAAGGGGTCTTTTTCCAGGAGGCAATCCATTTTCAGGTGAATATGTCTTTCTTAGCCGTCAGCAGAGAAGCAATTGGCTGTTTTTAACCTGCTGAGACAAATATCATGGAGAAAAAAACCAAATCCACATCAAGAAATTCATGTGCAGTTTTACAAATGTCATTTGTCTCTTGCACAAAAATGACAGACTTGGAAAAAGTGAAATAATTTCAGCAGGAATAAAATAGTGTATATTTGTTTTTTTAAAGAAGTGTTTTGAAAATAAATCAATTACTGCGACATGAAAAATAGAGTCACCAGGAGACGCATCACTTTAAAGATGCCAACGGAAACAGTGTGTGCATCCTCTGTGCTCGGTGTAGCGATGGCCGCTGTGAGAATAGGATGCGTTTTAGAGGACACTTCCTCTTTCCTCCCGTAATCCTCCCCTAACCCGCGACGTCCGTACTAAATGAATCCATATATTATCTGACTGACAGACCAATACTGCCATCCCCAGAGTGACACCATTACAGTGGCTGAAAACTTTCCCATGATCCCAGAGACTGCCAGATAAAGTGCCTGCTGATAACTGACACAATTGTCTGCTTGTGTGTGTGTGCGTGTGTGTGTGTGTGTGTGTGTTAGCTGTAAGCCAGGCTCTCCCTTGGCGAGAGGTAGATTGATTAGCAATGAGGTCATAATTGCTGACTGAATCACGTCCATAGTTAATCAATCTTTGGCTGACGGATAAATACGTTGGGTGAAAAAGGACAATACTTCATGAGGTGATGCACGGTTGATAAAGGACACGTTCATTCATCATGGGTGGCGCCGCGTGATGGATACGCCGGCACCAATGGTGGGACGATCCATCAATCAGGGGCGAGGGGGGAGGTCAACTTTGAAGATCAAAGTCAAGCACCCAGCTCGACCATAGCCGAGATCGACAGAGGTACAGTGGAGACTTAAGAGGCTTCCAGAGGGATGTGAGGATATAATTACCTGCTTCATTCCACCTTGAAGTGTCCGTTTTGTCTCATAATCTGTAGGTTAACTAGACGTGGGAACAGGTCACTTCCTTGTACTCGACATGGAAGGAAACTTTTCAGGGGTCTCTTTGGCCTTCACCACAGAATGCATGCTTCCAGCAGTCAGGAGATAGTGGAGTGGCACTGAGACGATGCAGAAAGCTTTGCATACTGCACGTTTTAGTCAAGCTGTTTTCTTTTGCCGTTCAGGTCTCTGATAAAACCCTCTAGTCCGCCCAGCAACTCGGGATCTGCAGCCGGAGACACCTGCGTCTCACATGTGGAAATTCCTTTCATTTTGAAAGTTGTTTTCTGACATTTCTTCTCTGGTCTCACAATGAAATACAGTGAAGCTCTCGAATTATGAATCTCCGAGACGCCCTTTGATGTCAGCTCCTTTTGAACCAAATTCAATAACCATAATAAAGATGAAGGGAACAGAAGCAATTTTTCACTGCGCCTCTTGCAATCCAAGGCGCTGTGCCGCTCGCCGCCGCGTCTCCTGGTCTCCTGCGTCTCCTGCGTCTCCTGCGTCTCCTGCCCCGCAGAGACTCGCCGACATGCCCAACAGCAGACATTATTTCTTACAGATGGCGAGCCGTGTCCACAGCCGCTCAGAAGGTTTCCATTAGCCTGACTTCACCATCTCATCCACTCTATTTGTCTACTCCTCTCCAACGCCTAACGAGCCCGCTCCTGTTCCTCTCCACCGCTGCTACCTCGCTCTCCTCAGCGTTCTTGATGGGGATTTGAACGCCACACAGGCGTTTGCCAGTCACAGAGCGGCTTCTGGTGACATTACAGAATGCCTCCGAGCGAATGCAAACGCGTCCGCGCGCATGAATCCACTTGTGGAAGCAGAGAGGAAACTTTCCTATTTAGAATTCAGCCTAAAGCTAATGCAGCGCGTCCCTACTTTGATGTCATAGCTGTTTTTTTTCCTTTTTTTTTCCTTTTTCAATTACATCAAAGTCCCACGGGATTATTTAATTACACAATTATTAACAAAATGATCTTTCATGTAGCCGTGCTTTTGGTATAATGGATTACTCCAGTGGAACCTAAGTGCTTAACCTCAGATGGAGAACAGATACGGCTCCCTGCTCTCTCTCCTGCCCATATCATCCAATTACTTCATAACCTGAGAATAAAATTAATTAAAGTCAGACGCAGTTGAATATCTGGGCTTCATGAAAGTTAATGGAAACTTTCTGTCCACCACCACAAGCTGTGTGAGGGTTTTTATTCTGTATTTCAGGTTGAAATGGTGCAGCTGGAGGTGAATTCAGTTCTTTTCAGAGATCTTCAAACAGGAGAAACGGATCGAGATGAAATAAAAAAAGCACTGTGAGAGCGATGACGACATCGTCGTAATTATTTGCCGTCGGCTGTGCCTCGGTGTAATCTGCGTCAGATAGACGAGGGCGTTCTGCCGCTTCAGTGCCATGGAAATAAAACTGGACGTAAATACGCTTATCTGTCTGGAGCCATTGTCCACGTCCACTGCTCAATCATCTCAGGCCAGCTTTTATTTTTGTATCTGTAAGAAGGGACAAAAGGAGCTATTGACTCATTGCTCGTAATAATGGACATGAATTAAAGTCTCCGTGTCTAATCCAATTGCTTGTTGCAAACAATCAGACATCAAAGCTGCCATTGTAATCACTCCCTCCTGTAATTCAGTTCATATTAAGCCACGCTCTGATGTTTGTCGTCTCAGAGATAAGATACAGAGTAAAAAAGACCAAAAAAAAGAGCTACATTTTTGTCTGTAATCTACGACCACATGGGGGGGGGGGGGGGGGGGGGGGGGGGGGGGGGTGGTGCGGCTGGATGCAGCGTTCAGAGGAGGCTAGCTTTCTTTAGAAAACATCGAAGAACCGCTTCAGCTTCACCAAACACAACACAATGAAAAGTACAGTCTGCTCTTTGGAAACAGTGGCTGAGGAGAGCACAGTGCTCCAGCCTGTAAGGAACTAGACACACAATGAACACACAATGAAGTCTGAGCTGCACTCGCACAGTCGCACAGTCGAACTTATTCCTGCGTTCATGCTAATGTTATCAGCAGCGGAGGACGGAGCATCTTTTACATCTCGCTGTATGAATCAGTGTCATCGCTGATGACACGGAGCGGGAGAACCTGGACATTTATCCCGCGCCTTGTTGAAATGGGAACAGTGTCTCCTGCAGAGAGCGTTGCATTGTGGGATGTTTGTCGCCTTCATGTTGTCAGGCTAATGAGTGTCCTGAGGTTTGTTTACTGTATTGTTCCTCCTCGACTTTGTCAGCCCTAAAAATGTTGTTTGCCCACTACACAGAGCGGGCGTAGTTTGTGTTGCTGCCCCTGAGGAAACAAATTAATGAAGAGTGAACGGGAGAAGAAGGCGTCTCCCGAAGTCTGTGGTGCAAAGAACCTTCTCGGGGACAAATCGGAATTAGCACAGTCACGGATGAGTTTATAAAGAGACAGTGAAATGCTGGAGAAGATGGAGTGTGGACGTGTATGAAAGAGACGCTACACAAACTCTATTGTTTTCGCTTTTTTTATTAATATTTTAACCTC
>JAFBJQ010000726.1:0-17765 GCA_016785345.1 Trinectes maculatus | reverse complement strand
ATTTGGGATCGATCGATCGATCGATCGATCGATCCCAAATTGGGAAATTACAGCCAGAATGCACTGCAGTGAAGAGGTGGTCTGATAGCTCTAGGACCTAGTGTGAACAGAAAGAGGACTGAGGCCCCATCAAAGCTGAACCAAACCAGAAAGAGAACCCGGTCCTCTTTGAAAGGCACTTGCAATGTGAACACAAACAGAACTGAGTTCTTTTTGTGTGGGTTCCTTTTTTGGTCCACTTTTAGAGGACTGAGTTCGGTTCACTTAAAAGGGACCAAGTGTGAAAACACCCTTAAACTAATTTTTAGAAAGTGGATGAGCCCTTTTAGAAAATAATTAATGGCCAAATGTTTTCCAAGGTCCAATTACTGACTCCCCTGTAATCATGACGCCCCCAAACTCCCTTATCACCCTGTTCTCAGTCTGTGGCCCTGTGCTAAATCATTAGACAGACAGACAGACAGTCAGACAGACAGACAGACAGACTCTATTGATCCCGTGAGGGAAATTGTCATGTTCCAGCAGACAGGGGAGAACAATAGAATTCTACTGCTCCTCTCTGCAGTTATCTTCATCTGTCTCTCTCTCGCCTTGTGTATCGCTTCAGAGGAAACTGCTGCTCATATTATACTAATAATGTCATATACAAAATTCTTCAACACAAATGCAGACAACAAACGAGCGGAATCCAAAGTAACACATCGTCTAGGCAGCGTATGAGCGTGGGAAGATCATGTTTAAAACAATGGTGATGTGTTCTGTATCTGTATCATTCATAATGGCTGTGGTTTTACCTGTACAATGTGAAAGTGGGCTTGGTAATTCAACGCACTCGTTGCTCTGATCACCCGCTGGGCTTCTCAGCTGTCGGCTACCTTGCTCCATCAGCCTCGCAATGGACCAAGCCACTTCATTCATTGATTTATTATTCCCATGTGAATTCCGCAGGATGATGTTTACGTCCGCCTCCATTGAGAATTCCCCAACATATCCCAGTATCTGTGTGCGGGATGCAGCACTTGTTTATCTGGGTTGTTTAGCGGGTATGAAAGTAGTGCTCGATGTGTGGTCCTAATGAGAAGGAAATTGGACTGTGTATCGAAACACAAATTGGTACCTCATGTTCGCACAATTGATCTAGAAACCGCATTAACACATCTCAGTCCAGGCACTTGTTTTCTGTCCGGTGCCAAATTGAACCTCCCATAATTATAGGTTACCCCTGAGGAAAAAAAAAACACATCACCTAAACGGAGAAGTTAGTTTTTACGGAAGTAGCCGTGATTGCGATTTCATTATTTGCTGCTGAGACTTTTAATGCGGAGGCTCCTCGCGGACTCCTTCAGATGCTGTGAAGCAGCGTTGTGTTTGTCAGGGCCCCTCTGTGGCCCCCCCCCCTCCATTTGCACAAGAAATGTGGTTGCTCGCAGTCCTTTAAGTCAACAAAGCTAACTTGTTCGCTGCTATGTTCCTGGAACAAGCTCCCCATCATTAGTCTGCCTCTCCGATCTCCAGCGTGGGTTACGATGAGGGAGATCTGTCTTCATTGATCACAGTCCAGCACACAGCACCAGCCTCAGTGTGCAGTGTGAGTCCTCCCTGCAGAGACAGTGCGGGACGGATGTGCAACACACTGACGAGCACTTGTCCAACATGGCAGAAAGTTAGGACTTCAAGAGTTCCTCTCCACATGAGAGAGGAACGTCACATCTGCTCAATGATCTGATCACAATTAAAATGGAGCTTGATATGGACACGTGTGGTTTACAGTGTGCAGACACATTGTGACTACACTGATCCCAAACAGGCAGAAATCATCATTTCCCACTATTGTTTTCCGGAGCGTCTCGGTAGCAGCAGCTGGGCAGCGAGCAGCCATTAGTCAGGAAACGCACAAAGACGTCTCCTCTCCTGAGTGCAGGCTTTAGTCAGGACATCTGTGGACGGAAACGAAACCAATCAAAACGCAATGAACGCACAATGACACAAAGCTTCACGGACGGCCACCACCTTCCTCTGCGCCGCCTTGTCTTTCTTTCCCTTTTGTCGTTTCAGACCCGCAATGCAGCACGGGCTGGGTTTAATCAAATCACCATCACATCTCCAGGTGGACACTGGAGACACGGGCGATTGTGCCTGGTGTTTAATCTGGTTAACCAGTTAGCATCTATCTACATTCATCAACTGCCATCATGTCAAAAGTTACTGTCTGAGATGGATGAATGTATTTTCTGCATGTTGTACTTTTATATGCATGGAAACACACACCATAGTATTGATGTAGTAGTATGATTATGATCAGGGATCAGCTTTTGTACTTATCGGCTGTGTTTTTAATGAGGCTTCTGTTTGGCGTGAGGACGAGAACAGGGATCGATGGCAGCTTAAACCCTTTGGTACAATTATGAAACCAAACAGAAGATGTGTGTTTGTTTTTAAAAAATGATTTCATAGCAATAGTTCAGGCAACTTTTCAATGTTACCTGGACACAGGGACAATTCTACCTGTCAACTCTGATCCCAGCGGGAACACATGTGTGGAGCCGCTGCAGATGGGATGAGATTGCGTTCCGTGGAATTACACTTTCCAGAACTAGTTAAAAATGAACAAAGTGGAGCTCAGAACTGGGGCGAGGTGTCTGTGTGGCCAAAACAAATCGATAGACGGAGCAGATGAATCCAATCCCTGCTCATCAGACGAATCCTGCGGGATCGCTAAGCGCTCCCCAACACTGGCCACCCATTACGACTCAATCCCTCCCAAATCCCAACACAAAGCATCCACGGCTACAAACCAACCAAAGGAAAGACGATGGAAATATCATTTTATGGAATTGTCAGATATGAAAGTATATCTTGTTTTGATGTTGTAGATTGTTTTAGCGAAGATGAAAGGGATAGTCCGTTTTTTTTTTCTTTGAAGTAGTTTATCCTTCCTTCTACTGTAGCACAGCGATGCTGCTGGAAACCTATTAAATAGAAGAATTCGGAAAATAAATATTAGGGATCAGGGTTTCAAAAGAAAAATTTAAGGAGATATGTGTGTTTGCTTTTTAGTGACATTACATTAACTGAATTGCCATTATCTCAGCTGGAATGACATCATTTGGATGCCACAACTTCAACTTTATTTTTTTTATTTTATTTTGTTCCAAAATCCACCTTTACCTTTGGTGTCACACTGAACTTCTCTGGTAAGGTTGAGGTTGTCTGATAAGCACACTGATCTAATAATACTCATTAATCATAGACTTAGCAGTCGCCAAACAACATTATGCACCATCTGTTTCTCTGTTTTCAGGAGGACGTCCTGCTTTCTTGAATATCGTTTGGTTAGCCATTGTTATTTTCTCTTTTCATACAGGGTGTTGATATGAGCATTGTTTATTTCAGCGACAGTAATTTAGGCCATCAGCGCCATGTTAAGTGCAGGCTATCTGTTATAGAAATATGCACAGAATGATTCAGTTTGTTTTTGTGGTAACAAATCACTTCAAGAGCAATATATTTACTCCTTATGGTTCTGCAATGATTTGATCGATGCATTTAATTAACCACTTTAGGGTACGAAGCTGTAAAATGCTGCCTGAGCGCAGCGTCGACAGTCGCTGACGTGCAGACGTCCCCATAACAGAAGAAGCCGGGGGAATAACTTTTAGCTGCCACGGCACTAACAGCGGCCATTATGTCGTTCGATGAGATGCAGGGGCATTGATTCAAATTGTTTTGCTCAGCGCAAACAAATGGGCTGTCACGCGTAATGATGCAGGATAAAACATCGGCCCTTTGACACTAATGCCAGGGACGTGGACAAGAGCCATGTTTAGTGGATGTTGCTCAGCTAAAAAAAGGCCCAAGCCCAGCATCTCGCCTCCTCCACTGTATTATTACCCAGTTGTCCTCCAGTAGCCGTGTGGGCAGCGGCCGCTGAACTCCTGAGGGAAACGTTGGCAATTTGGAGGATTTACCCCGTGGCCATCTGGTTACAGGACGGCCTCAAGAAACCCACGGCCACCACACCTGCTGCTGGGTAATGAACGTCCAGGAGGATTAAACCCTAAACTCGACAGTCTGGACCAAATAACACAAGGATTTCACAGTGCTGAGCAACATAACAATACTCTCAGCTCAAAGCTAACAAATTGTTCGCTGAATCAACACCTCTGGGTAAACACTTTTAGTTCTTGTGCGTCAACAAACCCAGACTACTTTATGTCGGCCTGTAAAGCTGGAGGGAGTCTGACGGGGACCAGGCAGTGGTACACGTCAGGAGTAAT
Source organism: Trinectes maculatus (assembly GCA_016785345.1). Lineage (NCBI taxonomy): Eukaryota > Metazoa > Chordata > Actinopteri > Pleuronectiformes > Achiridae > Trinectes > Trinectes maculatus. Next base: position 13,488 of record JAFBJQ010000726.1, on the reverse strand, counting down.
TAGACAAAACCCACGTATACTTACAGATTTGTACTTATGTGGTACAGTTGTCTCGTACGTTTTGCCCAGATGTGACAAAGCGTAACACACTTTTGACTGTTGTGTTAAGCGATAGAACCAAGTAGCATTTAACGACCTGTTAATGTAACACGTGTAAATTACCATTAGAGTTTAAGATCGTTCATAACGAGAGAGACATAATTAACTAATTCCTCTTGTGTAATTTTGAATAGAGCTCAATCGCTGCGTAGCATTAGCACAGTTTCAGGGCAGGGCTCGTGCTCCGGGAGGTTTTGGCCGATAACAATGAGGAATGCTGTGAGTGAGCAGGAAAACCTGCCTGACGTGACTTAATGTATGGCGTTCCTACACGGCTTTGCTTACCTGCACACATTTTTGGATAAGATCAGCAATTTTTTTTTTCTCTCTCTCTCTCTGCTCCGGCTCCGAGACCAAATGTTTGGGAAGGTTTTTGGAGAAAATGCCTCTGTGCTTTTGTTTCTCTGAGGACGGTGATTAATTCCTCAAAATGCGTTTATTTGCTGAAGCCGACGTCCTCGTAACGTTTGGTTCATCAGATCGGCGGATTGACGCCCGGTGTGCCGGCTGCAGCTTTGGGATATTTGAAGATTCCCGGTGTGGGTGGCAGGTTGATCATTTCCTTTAGCTTTCGGAAGGACGGGAACTTTTCTGGTCGATGTGTGTCATGTTGTTAAGAGTGCGGCAAATATGGGCTACATGAATAATCCATGAAGTCCAGATATATATTCTGCAGCTCGCAGTTGAGAAGCCATTATTCAACATCAGGCATTTTGTCTTGAACCTGCTTTTTTTTTTCGTAAATACACTAGATGTTGTCTGGAAAACCATTTTTTCTGAGTCATAATTCAGTGTGCGTTTGGACTTATCTTTATGTCAGACCACTGACCATAAATCAAATATTTGTTTGTTTTTTTCGTGCAAAGTTTATTCACATGATCGGCTGCAGGTATATTTACACTTTCATTATACGCTACACTGCACGTCAACGCAAACCCCGACTCACACGTTTAGCTGATTGCTGTTGCCGATGTCTTCGCCGTGGTCCTGCAGTCAGAGTCATTCACTCCCTGTGGTTTGTTTTTATTCGCCCTGTTTTTTTTTTGGGTTTTTTTTTTGAGGAGACCTAAACATCCCTCTGTTCAGACACAACCATCACTTCCATGCATGGATCCTATAGTGAGTGAGTGATGTAGTGTTTCTGCTGCCACTAGCTGTCACTGTGACGTATCTGTCACTGGCAAAACTATTTAGGGATGGAAATTTGTCAAAGACAGGCAAGCCGTGGGGCTGAGGTGCACTGATAACACGCATCCAGGCGATGGCGTTTTAAGGTCACTGACATGAGATTGTGTCGGCTAATAAACGCTTAAATTGGGTTTTATCGATATATCTTTTGCCTTCCTGTAAATGTGAGATGTGCTGATAGCTGTAGCTCACATACCCCATTTAAAATGTGTTTTTTTTTATTGTCTGTGATGGTTTTTGTTTTTTTTTCTCCTCATGGGGCACGCGTTGCCTGTTAGGCAACTTAAAAGCAACGTTTCACTTGCGCTATGTAGCTACTGAGGATTAAGAACTCAATTTTGTTCAAAAATAGATCTTTTCTTTCATGTTCGTGACTGTAATTCCGCCGTTCCAGCAAACGGCTGCCTCTGTGTGTTATCTGGAACACTGCAATACACATCGTCATTCTCAGTTAAAGGGAGTATCTACAAACAGTGGGGCGTATCTGGATGCTTTGACTTCACATTGTACTGTAGGACATCCAAACGTACACGTGTGCTTCTTCTCATCACAGTTTCCTCTGGAGGAGAAATGTGTTTGATCTCTGATAGCGTGGATGGAGTCGTCCGGTCCAATATTGATTTTCCTCTGATGAGTGTTTGTTGTGAAAATGGTTCACAGAGGGAAACACAATCTCACAAGTGGAAATACATCATCTCAAAAGACTTTGGGAAGGAACTTATGTGGAAAAATGAAATTGTACAAAACATAAAGGGGGGCTAAGTTCAGCCTCATCAGTCCATCGCTGAGAGTTTTAAGAGCAGGTTACAATATTGGTTGTTTTTTACTCTCCCATCTCGTGGGTTTTCACGTCTTCACCAGGTCATTTCTTCTGTGAATTGGAGTGTTGATAACGGACAATCTGCAAAACTCGAGATGATGTCAATGTTTCCAAAAAAACGATAAAAAAAGATGCGGGCAAATAAAACACCTGCTTCCAGAAAGATGATGGTTGCTTTTAATAACAGGCAATAATAGGTTAATTGTTTACCTATTGTTATTTGTAATTATAACCATGGTGGTTTATACTGTTCTTGGTAAATAGTATCAAGCATCAGCTAAATTTAACCGTCTCCCTGGACCAATATACAGTGAGCGACACAAACAGCAATAACATACCACAAGGTTCAGTCGCGCAACAAGCTGATTGTGTTAATGTGAATCAAACCTCACTTAAGTAGACAAGTATTCAAATGCAACACGGAAAATGTTTGTGTGTGTGTGTCTGTGTGTGTGATCGAGAACAGTAACAACATAACACCAGTTAACGACACTGATATTATTCAGAACCACACCACAGTGTGTGCGATTGCGTTTGGTTGTTTTCGCTGCCGTCCAGCGTCTGTGTTCGAACATGTTGCTTTTCATTTGGAAAACAGAACTTGCCGTGTGTGTTCAATCCTCCCGTCAGTTATTCATGTTGTAATTACAACAGAGCGCCCCCTGCTGACCTTCAGAACCTGGCGTCCGCAGCCTCTCGTTGCCTTTGACCCTCGTTGCCATTCATTCTGTAATTGTCGCTCGCTCAAGGCTTTTAAAGCCATCAGGAGCGTCTCAGTGCTGCGCGCATGGCGGAGGAGCTGCCCTCCAACAGCTCATCCATCCAACCCACCCCCACCCCCACCCCCACCCCCACCCTGAGGTGCTGCTCCATTCAAACTAATTACTCTGTGTTAACCAGCCCAGCTGGAGAACAGCCACTGCATCTGGAAGGTACAGGTCTGGAATGAAACATCAATTTATTCCTCTGATTTCAACTGATGGCCGATGAGGTCCAATATATTTCTCCCTCCTTTTGTCATAAGAAGCTTTTCTTCAGAGGGTTTCAGTTTGTGTGTGTGTGTGTGTGTGTGTGTGGTTTGTGTGTGGTGTGTGTGTGGAATAGACCAACAGCAGGTTGATGTCATGGAGCATCTCTTAGCCCTGAAGTCCTGACCATCCCTGGGCCAGCAAATATATCAAGGAGCTTTCCAGTTTGTGTTCTGCTCTCAGAAGAAATAGGCTCCCTGGGGCTGGAGGCCTTCTCCTGATCCTGTGGTGATACCAAGGATTTACGGGGACTCCAGTGATTAGCCAGAGGGGAAATGGGAAAACAGGGCAATCGCTGGCAGCAGTCTCACATCAGAGAAATATGGGCAAACACCCACCCCCCCTCACCCCACCCCCCATGTCTGTGTGTATGTACACAAGCACACAAACATGCCAGCACACACACACACACACACACATCTGTGCACACACGCAAAGAAAACGCAATAATACACATTCTTATTGTAATGCAAATGATGCCACAGTGTGGTTATATAAACTCGTGTTTTGTTTTTTTTTTTTGTTTTTTTCCACTTTGTTTTTTTTGTAAAGTCAGCATATGAATATTCATGCTCCTCCAACCTTGGAAAATCAGCATATCTCCACCAATCATACCTCCTTGATACGGAACATGGTTACGAGATTCCCTCGCCACCCGTCCATCCTTGAAGATGAACCACTTAAAATGCCTGATTACAAAACATGAGCGCTCCTCAGTCCCTACACTCACCACCATACATGGGAGCTTCTCCCCAGTCGGACCGTTTAACCGTGGCTGTGTGGAGAGCTGACATTTGCCTGATCTTATCCCTTTAGTATCGGAGATCATGTTCGGCCAGGATTAGATTTTCTCCTTTTGTCGTGCCTACGACGCTTCAGAGACGCCGAGCGCACAACCTGAATGGCCACACCGACTATTGTCCTCCCTCTTAACACAAAGTTTGGCATTAACTTGCAGCCAATTAGTGTTATCTGGCCTGACGGCCGAGAGAGCAACAGAGGGAATAACAGTGATAAGGACAAAGCAGGAAAAGATACGCTCATTTAGACGCTTTCATTGTTACTTTTATCGAATTCCACCTTTTGTCCAACCGGTAGCTTTTTCCAATACGAGACTACTGAATGGCGTCATAGAAGTCATGGATCGTTCAGTATTTTCGCATTTAAACATTAGCCTTGATTAATGTGCAACATATGACCGAATTCTCTTTGTTTACTTCCCTTTGTCGCTGCTTCCTTGTTTACAGTTTTTACATTTTTTTTACTTTTTTTTTGCTGCTTTCTGTGCATTTAATTGCCCCTTGGGGACAAATAAAGTTTTTTTTGAATTTGAATATACAAGAAATGGATGAATGTAGTGCTATAGTGCTATTATGATGGTGATGGTTAAAAAAAAAAGTTTTATGGATATATATTTGTGTAGATTTACAGATTTAAGCTGTTTATATGTGGGACATTATTGATCTCACACATTTCCCTCTGCAGAATCATATTTTACTGAAACCAATTACAAAGGCGCTGGCGAATGTCTGGTTTCCCCGCAGGACCTCCCTCCGCTCGGATCCCTCTCTCACTGCGCTCCTGGGGTTCCAAAAAGCAATTAAAGGCACCACCTGTTTCTCCATTCCCTCTGCCTCCACTGTTAGATAATTGGAAACCTCTGTCTATTGGTGCTGCTGTTGGACCCCGTCTGCAGCTGATACTTCACACATCTGCCCCTTAAAGTTAAAACAGAGATAAAATACAGAACTGTGAAGCCAGTTTTCATGTCTAACATCACGTCGTGTGACCGATAGGAGACGGACGCCGTTGCACTGCGTGAGCTTTGTCTGCACAACAAATCTGTGGTCTTTTCACACACATGGTTTTCTGATCTCCGTCCTCGAGTATCCTTTTGTTAGGTGTAAAGATTTTCTGAAATCCTTTGTACTTGCTGTACTCAACTCTCCCTCGCTTTTGATATTTATAAATGGTTTCACATCTCAGGTGTGGGAGTTCTCCTGAGTGACAGTCAGAGCTCGATGTTCCTCTCCTCAGACTTGTCCACTAATGCCATGAGAACAACAGTTGTTACAGAACGGAGAGTCCTCTACAGCGAGGAGGAGAGGCGGCCATGCTGCTAGTTTTAATGAAGGAGTAAGCTACATGGACAGTCACTGTTCCAGGAGGAGGAACAATCTGTGTTCTTCATGTCATTCTGAAGGCACTTTTCTAGCTGGACAAGTTCTGTTGTTGTGATCTGTTCATTAAGGTGTTTGTGGAGGCCGGAAATAGTTTGGGGCCTTATTACCGCACCGTCACTGTCCACCAGCAGGTGACAGTCCCTCACCTGGTGGTCGGGTCAGGACGTCGGAACAACCTCGATCTGGTCGCAGATCCAGGTACAGCAACAATCAGCTCTCTTTCCAATGTGCTCACGCGTTCAAGTTTTATCAGTTACAAACATGTTTCAAACAGTGCACAGTTCTGTCTCCTCCATGTAGAAGTCACATTATTAGCCACATCGATTTCCCATTCACCTTCTTGCACTTTGCAACCAAAGCAGAGCTTGGAAACATTTTACCAAAAACCTCACAACGCAGCCAGAACAGAATCTCCATCCATTTTTTTTCCAATTTCCTTTAGCTTTTTCATTTTTATCATGTTTTACTGGTAAATTGAACTCCGTCAGTTTCATAGCCAACAACATCTTAACTGTAGTCTGACTGTGCCAATATCTTTGAATTGTTGTCTCCTTTAGACAGAAGGAGAAAATTTAAGTGAGCTCATAATCTGCCAGTTTGGCCCAGATATCAATGATGTATCAGTCCGGAAATCGTTTTTCTAGTGATACAGGCGTCCATATTACCAAAATGCCACCACCGCCGAGTTCACATTGTCATTAACCTTTTCAGTGGACACAATTTAGGCCTCATTAACATTTCCATTTGTGTGTGTGTGTGTGGGGGGGGGGAGCAAAATTTTTTTTCCCCCGCTTTCACACTCAGCAACATTGGATTTAAACAAGTGCAATACCCGATCGAGCGTGAAATTGCGCACTTACTGGGTCTTGCTGGTGACAGAGCCAAATCAAGGTGGAATTTATATGGCTGTTAGTGCATCTGGAGAAGCTCATTGTCTGGACTTCAGATTTTAATGAAATATTCATCGGCAAAACATATTGGTTTTCTGCGCTGAGGCTGAAACATTGTCCGAGTGGGATCTGAGCTGTGCAGCAATGGCTGCGTCAACACAGTAGCGTGTCCTTGGAAAACCGAGTACTGCTTTGTGCGTTTAGTCCATTTTGAAGGAAGGGAACAGTCATTTAACCACGATGTTGTTGCACGCCGTTTCATAAATACGTTACAGTGTATGTTACACCAGGACGAGTTAAAAAAAAAAGTCGTCGTTAACGCCGAAGCTGTCAGCCATTCATGCTGCATCCTGGTCTAATCAATATTGAGCCATCGGAAATTGACCTTTTTCTCGCACTTACTGGGAAGCTAACTCCGGCTTTGGCACCATTTCATTTTCGCTTTCAACTATTTTCAGCAGGCCTCCAATATGAATCTAATAAAGAGCTGGAACTGGAGTCTTCTAAGAGTATGTCTGCTGGGGGCGGGGGGCGGGGGTTTGGGGGGGTTGTGGAGGTAGAGTACTTCTCGTTTCCCCAGTAGCCCGCTGCCACACTGCTACCTGCTCCCGAGGTTCATGAAATCTCTCAGTTTGGAAAACCGCGCTAGAAATTCACACTAAACTACCTGCTCCCCCGGCATCCAGCACAGTCACGCTTCCTGTGTCCCTGCACCCGTATGAAGTGGGAGCAGTCGGCGAGGGATTAGAGTGGGAAAGAGAAATCATAAACTGTCAGTGCCGCGATATTGGTCCTGATATTTTGCGGTACCCTGAAGGTTTACACTGATGCTCGGTGTAAATTTTATGGAAAATAACATCCAGGTCGTCACGGGACACTAAAGAGCCGCGGCGGCACAGAACGTGGAAGCGGCGGCGTTTGGTTCCGTGCAGACGACGGTTGGTGTAAGCACCGATCTGTCCCAGATCACTGAGCAAATGTTTTGCCTCCACATTAGACTCTGGATTGAAAAAGCCAAGTGGGCCTCCACTTTGCTTTCTCCTCTGGGCCTGTGGAGAAAAAAAAACAAACTCTATCCTCCATTTTATACTCAAACTGTGAGAGTGTGTGAAGCGTAACACATTCTCCCTCTGCCATGATTACAAACATGGACCACAGTGGTGCAGTGCTGTGTACAGTCAGAACCCCCCCCCCCATAGCTATGTTGACATTGGCATCCTACACCAATGAGACGCCAGTACGAATATGACCTGCTGACTATGCACAATAATCATCACCTGAGTCATTGTAGCCGAAAGTAACGGTTGTCTTCTGTCATGTCTCAGTGGACGTTTCTCCGTCTCCGTCTGTCCAGTCTGACCCTTAAACCCTGACGGTCACACAGACCAAAACAACAGAGGCTCATCGGAGACTGAACCTCGGTTAGACGTCCTCGGGCCTGAGCGTGGTGAAGACCGACCTCTCACCAGCAGGCGGACTGTGGCCCCTGTTTTATACACAGGGGCCGTTTTGTGTTTGGATTTTAAGCGCTTGAGGCTTTGAGGTGTCGATCACCGAGGACGAGAGGTGAAACCCATAAAGCACCGTTACAGGGCTCCGGCTTGTCTTCATAAAACCAGAATTATCACACATTACCGCCGCGGCGCTGACGCTGCATTTCCTTCCGCCGCCTGTTTTTTGCCGTGCTCGGCGTTATGGCGCAGTAGCCTTCACCTGCTGCTGGTCACGCGGTGATGGATCTAATGGCCGAGGTCGGGGACGCACTCTTTGACTCTCGGTGTTACTTTCACGCTGGACTGGAGACGCCGCCGTGACTCGCCACGCCTCAGACGAGGCGCGGGGGTTGAGATTCAGGCTTGCGTGGTCTTGACTTCAAACACTGCACCAGCATCGCTATGGCAACCTTTTGAAAGACTGCCAGCATCTCTCATACTCATTAGCACATTGTAAAGGTGGTGTATTGTTTCCCAGCCACAGCTGTTTTGGCTGCATTTCAATCTCCATCATTGAGCAACGTCTGTGTGAATTAGAATTGTGTAGCGGTTTGTGTGCACACGTGTGATGGCGAACTATAGGCGTCTGTCTCTCTGCTGTGAATTCATTATTATGAGGTGTCAGGAGAGGCCAAAGCATTTTACAGTTTACCATGAGAAGTGAGCGTTGTTTGTTTAGTCATTGTCTGATTGGACCGTGTGACCTCGCGAAGGTCGTCTCACATCGTCACAACAGATTTGTTGGTCTGCATCTGAAGGTCCATGCAAAAGTCGTACAGATGAGTCAGCGTCATGTTTGCATCACTGTACATATAAAATATGCACACAGACTATATGCTGTGTGTGTGTGTGTGTGTTTTACATTCAGTTATGCACAGAGCAAAGACACCAAGAGACAATCCAATCTTTTGTAGTAATTGATCCTTCCACCTGAGGGCAGTACTTTCTAATCTAATATCAGACAAATCTGTGTCACATCTTCAATTAAAGCACAGTGTTGAAGCGAGCCTCTTGTTTTACTCCGTTTAAAGGAGAAACTCAATATCATGACTTGTAGTTCCATCTCTCCCCTGCAGGACGAAAACAAAACAAAACAAAACATTAGTGTAGCCTTGGACGGATTTCTGGGAAGATGTTTGTGCTGAATGCAGATGTGGATCGAGGACAGGGACATGTCTCCGCGGCTGGACGTGGATTTGTCACTGTCTCTGTCTCTCACTCAGCCGGCGTGATCCTGCTCCGAGTAGATGTTTACAGCACAGGCAATATTCCTAAATCCTCGGAATCTTTATTAAGCTGCTTCGAGGGCAGTTTGCTGCCACTATTCATTTTTATTTTTTGAAGACTGCAGGCACTTTGTTTTGTCTCACGCCGAGATATGACGCATACATCAGGGCGCCGCCGTTTGCTTTGCCTCTCCGCTTTTCTTTTTTATTATTATTATTATCATTATTTTCTCCAGGAACAATTACATTCCCCTTTACACAATTCAATTATTTTCCCTCTTCAGAAACACGCGCCTCAGGCCTCACTTGTCTCCCCGTCTTCATCCAGAGACAGTCTTTCAGCTGATGACATCCACAGCCACCTATCACCTCAGAAGACAGGGAGGGTGGTTTTCTTTTTCCTCATAAAGGAAAAAAAAACAAACAAACAATAATTTGCATGGTTCACATAAGAGTGACAATTTAATTCAGTCTCCGTGGTGGAGTTTATATCCAACAGTGATAGATTGTACAAACAAACCACATCTCATCTTTCATCGCAGAGCCAGTGTCTGAGTCTGCTCAGGAGCCTATCAGCAGCCAGAGCCTGTGATTTTAAACAACACCTCAAATAAAACAAAGCCCAAAGTGCTTTGTTTTTTGGCGAATTGTCCAATAACTTTGACGGAACACACTCGTGTCTGTCTCGGTCCCAGCAGACGCCACTGTCCTGCAGGAACTGGAGCATCTGAAGTCCCAGACAATCAATAACATCACAGTGAGACATCTCTTTATTTATTGTCCTGTTTTAAAGCTGAGTCAAACGACGATGCTCTCATTCACATGTGAACATATATTGATATATGTATGTTGTAAAGAATGAACGCTGTTTATTTGTTTACAAATGTCAGAATGTTCCAATATTCCGGCTCTTGGTCTCTCGGCAGCCATGTTTGAGTCCCAGAGCAGCAACGAGGCAAAGAAACTGTAACTTTGTTTCATCATCCACGAACAGGATTAGTGTTTGAATAGAAAGCAGACACCTTTTGAAGAACACGTGACGATGACAGCAGCAGATTGAGAGCAGATATTCTTCTCAGAGACAGATAATGAACTGTAATTCCCACACTGGGTCACAATTCAGTGACTTGGATTGTTATCGGGAAGCTTTCTGTTCTGTTCTGTCACAACTTTTTAAGATGGTTTAAACTACACATTTCATTCATCTCGATTTGACAAAGGCATAAAAAAATATTTTTTTCTAGATCTTTTTTGTTATTATTTCTCTCGTGTTTGTGGCAGATTTAATTTTTAGTGAAAGAAAAAAAAAACTTGCTGAAATAAATCAAGAAAAGAGCTTAATGTTGTGCTTTATAAATAAACTTGCTGACGCGTCCAGATGTTGTAACATCCCATGGTGCCGAGGTCCACAGCGCCACCTTTTTAATAGCCACCACATCAGATGTTAACGCACATGAGAAGTAACCGGTCATGCCCATCTTCCCCTTCTGTGTTTACAGCGAGAAAACAAACGCATGTATGATTTCAAAACAGTGAAAGACACTGATGTTTCCCTCGTCTTTAATTAATTACCACCCACACACAGAGCCAGTTCAGGTCAAACATGAGCTTTGACCCGAGTCGTTATCTTTCTGTTCAGTAACAGAAAGAAAAAAAAATGTCAGGGTGAATTCATGTGATTCATCTTGTATGTGCATTCTTTGGCAACAGCTTTTGTTTACGTGGGATAAATGAACTCTCTCTCTCTCGGCAGAGCATCGATATTATATTATTATAACTCCACTTTTAATTGAACTGAAAATTAACCAACTGATGCAACCTGGAATGCACCTGCAACACTGTTATGAAAACTGATGCCCCCCCCCCCCCCAACCCCCCGCCTGGTGTTTATATGCGTCACATGACTGAAGTCATAATGCAGTTTGTGCATCATAGCCTGGATAAACAACCTAATTTCTGTTGTGTCCTTGCTCTCATGAAGTTCTAATTGAAAATTGTCATCTGTAAGTGATACGACAATTAAGACCTGGGCAGCAGACGAGGAGAGGGAAGGAGCTGATTGGAATAATAATCTTAAAGGCAACACCATCGCTCCCGCTGTCAGCGTGATGAGCGTTTGAGGAACGCCGCCGATGATTTACCGAACGAGCAAAGTCCTATTACCGCAGATGGTCGTTAAAGATATTTGGAGGACATCCATGTCGTGCACAGTTGTAACATTGAGTTAAAAGCCCAGTCGATAAGCAATTTGGGCGAGGCCTCCGGTTTTTGACATCAACTAATGAAGCCAATGAGTGCAAAGACAAGACAGAGCCATCTCAATTGGAGCAGTTGTGCGGCGCTGCTGTGATATGTGATTAAGAAGATGCACTGGCTCAATTACAGCCGTCCTTAAGTGCTTTTCTGAGCAAAGACTTTTCCAGTTTTTACAGTGTAATATAGTGCGAGGCAAGGAAACGCCCATTAAATCATGCATTGTTTCTAAGTTTTTATAATTAATATGGAATATCCACATATGAATTTCCCCTGCGTTAACTACCACATGTCATAATATTGAATAGGTTAGGTATTCGTACATCGTACAATAATATGTCAGAGTGCGTTGGATGTGTCAGAAAAACAGTGTAAGTGGTGAAACGCGTGTCTGGGCCAGATGCTGACGTGTGAGAACCTCTTTCGTTTGTCGGAGGAATCATTCAGCAGGTGGAGGATAAACTATTACCGAGGGAGGGCCGCACTCCGCTCTCATGCATGTGTGATAATTCATATTATGACAAATATGCCTCTCCGTCCAGAGGGACCCCGTATTGTGCCTGTGTTCACACACAGATACAACACAGCTCTGTAGGGGCCATGTGGGGTTAAGTGTTTGTTATTATTATTAGTATTAGTATTATTTTTATTGTGATTATATCATATAAGACAGACTTTCTAACGTCATTGTTTTGTTTTTTACTCCAATTAAGAAAATGAAGAAAAATGTCCCCTTTCATTGGATAGAACATGGTGTGGTCGCCTCTCAAATTAGCAGCGTTTGCCTGCGTCCCCTGGGCGTTGACTGATTAAATGGTTGCATGAGCATAAAAACATATTTAAAAAAAGACATCATGGACACCTTGACTTGTAGCAGACTTGTATGAGATATTCTCATGGGAGCTGAAAGTGACAGCTTATTCCCAGTATAACAGGAAGGTGGCGTCACCTGCGTCCTTCATCCTATGGACAGTTACCTGTACATCTTTATTTTATCTTATATATATCTTTCCACTCCGTTGATGTAAAAGTGGTTAAACGCCATCCTCTGATGTGCAGCACGGCGCCATGCCGCCGCCGCCGCCGCCGTCGTCCACGCTGTTCGCACCGTGTCCACTGGCTTGTGCATTAAAGTTTCAGCAGCTCTCCACTCGTGTTTGTATTGATTATCAAACTTTAATCAAAGGGAATGACATTAGGATATGAAAGGGAATGGAGAGACAGGGTTGTGTCCGTGCTACCTGGAGTGGTTCATGTACAGGAAGTGATGCAGGAGTGGAATCCAGTGTGAGCTGCTGCAGCAGGAAATGTGTTGCGTGCTTTGCCTATTTCAGTCAAGTAACTTGTGGTATTTTTTTTTTCTCGCTGTGATCACATGGACAATATTTGCTTTGGATTTTGAACACTTGTGGATACAGTGAGATTCCAGCTCTCCCTCGTCCCCCTCGTGCGTCACCGTCTCTGCCACGCAATGACAGTTTGTCTCAGGTGAACAACGTGACATTTACTCACCGCAACTGCAACAAAGATACATTTTGACTTGTGCGTTCAAATACCAGCCGCTTATAGGTCACATGTCACAGGATCCAATTTGGCACAGTGTGTCCCGCTAGGACCTGAAACTCACTGAGGGACAAACTGGCTGTTTTAATGGTGTCCCCCTGTTCTATATTGGCGTTATGGTAATGTCTGCAAAACTGCTAAGTAAGCGTTTTTACTTTTCACTTTGATGATAGTAACGCTCCTACACTGGCTTTTCAATATTTCATTTTCAGGAGGTGTCTAAATATACACACACACATACATACACACACACACACACACACACCTTGTTTACATTTTTAAACAAGATATTTACATATATATACACATACATACACACATTTATATATATACACACACACACACGCGCACACACAGACAGACCCACACACACCTTGTTTACATTTTTAAACAAGATATTTACATATATATATACACATACATACATACACACATTTATATATATTTATATGTATGTATACGCACACACACACACACACACACACACACACACCGTGTTTACATTTTTAAACAAGATATTTACATATATATATATATATATACACACATACATACATACACACATTTATATATACACACACACACACACACACCTTGTTTACATATATATATATATATATACACACACACACACACACACACAGAAATGACCCCTGACCTCATTCGCCACAGTTAGACCACTTAGTCTGTGACTCGGTGTCAGTGCTGCGGGGCTGTGGAGGTGCAGGACTCGGAGTCCCAGGTG